>JAPFRF010000019.1:10899945-11000940 GCA_029282475.1 Phrynocephalus forsythii
CCTGCTCTCGGCCCTTTGAGTTCTTTTCCAGAGTAAAAGCATTTGTCCACTGCTCTTTCGCAGGGCTCGCCTTTGAGATCCCCCCACTCCCGGCCACCATCTTGATTATACTTACTGGCCATGGACAGCAACATGGCGGCCGCAGCAAAGGTCCCTGCCATGCCTTGGCCACTTAGGAACAGAGTGCTGTATCTCTGGGGGAAGGCTCCGAGTTGGCCGAAGATGCTACCCTGCAGGACAGCACAGAAGGCTGTTGAAAAAGGCACAGAAGATTAGACTACCCCAATGGCCGTTTTCTTCCGGCCCACCTCCCACAGGCACACAGAGCATGGTGGGGCTTCAGCTCTTTCCCTGTCCCCTGAAAACCTTCCTAAGACGATGCCAGGTCCCTCACCTCGATTCCCAGCCTCTCTGTTCTCTTGTAGGTCTAAGTCAGTGGTGGCTAACCTTCGGCACTCCAGATGTTTTGGACCACAACTCCCACAGTCCTTTGTCATTGGCAATACAGGCTTGGCATTCTGGGAGTTGTAGTCCAAAACATCTGGAGTGCCAAAGGTTTGCCACCACTGGTCTAAGTCTTGCTACTGTACTTATCAGGAAAGGAGGTGTACTCTTAACACGCTTAGAGGCATTTTCTTCTTTACCAACTCATAAACGGTGGGTCTGAGCTCTGAGACTGAGCAGACATGCCAAAGCTAAGGTCTTAACAAGTCTGGGCCCAGATTAAACTGAAAGTCTAGAAAACAAAAGGGCCATTTTTTTTAGCACTCTGACATTCAGAAGCAATCTAACGTTGCTATTCTAATTTTGACCAAACATTAATTAGATAATATCAATAGTATCAAGTACTATCATTGGATTCATTGAAATAAAAGGGGAGAGCCGTTTGTGGCCATTGCAAAATGCAGATGCAAAGACAGGCAACAGCCGATACCTTTATAGGCAACTGATTAAAAAAATAAAAAAATACACTATGCAAGGTTTTGTGGGTAAATCCCATTTCTTCAACGCAAGTACTAAGAGTCCAAACATGATAACATGGGGCGTACCAGGACCTTGTTCTTAGATGTAAATTTCTTGGCAAGATTAATTCTGCCAGGCCCGTCTGTCCTTGATGAAGCAGAAAACAGCAATGCTGTTGTGATAAATTTGTGTCTGAGGCAGACGATTGGTTTTCACATCCCATTCCTCCAAGCAAAGGGGATTATTTTCATCTGTCATCGCTTTAAAGATAATTATCGCTTTTCGTTACCTCACAACAAGCCTGCAAGGTAGGCCAAAGTAAGGGACAGTGAGAGGCCCAGAGGCTTTTCCAGCCAAACAGGGATTTGGAACCGGGACTCTCTGGGGCTAGTTTAACACACAAAACCCTAAACCCCAACAGTTATTGGGTTTCCCAGTTTCTGCCAGGGATCGCAAACGGCTTTCGGTGTCCCCTGCTCCCAGAGTTCCAGGGGGCAGCCGTGACAGTCACAGGAAGCGGGATGGAAAAGGGACGGGGAGAAGAAGGCCCCCAAACCGTACAAACTCACAGTTGAGGAACCAGACGCTTGCCATCGTGACGGAGAAAAAAGCCTGGGGGGACATCTCGACCTTGACCAGGATGGCCGTCAGCACAAAGAGGAACAGAATCCCGCCAAGGCTGCCCAGGATTCGCAACGCCTCTGGAATGCTTTGCAAACATTGGAAAGAAGACAGGGAAGGTTGAAGGGCTGCACTGTCAGAAGAGAGGTGGTCAAAAGGTGCTCGGAGACCCAGCAGAGGAAAGGGAACCGGGCGAAGGAATGATGAGGCTTTCAAGTTCCTCGGTGCTTGTGCAGGGGCGGTGGTGGTGGTGGGGGGGACAGCAAACGAGACTAATACATGACTTTCATAAACTAAGTGCTGTGCCATGCACTGTTGCATTGGGGAGGTTCTGGTTGGTTTGGGACTCCCTTTGCAGGAAAGGCTATGTGAATTATGAAACTAAGAATTGGAAAATAAAATTTTAAAATTGCCATTAAACCAGGGCCCAGCCTTCTCTTCCTATAGCAATTAGTCAGTTGCTGCTTGAGGTCCTGCAGAGAGGAGAGGGCAGCCACAACACCCTCTGATTCATGTTCTCAAGCCTTCACTACACCTTGGGGGAATGACTGCCACTGGTCCAATCAGTGGAGAGGTCCCTGTGCATGCGATGGCTCCGTTTCACCTACATTCAATGGAAACAGCCCACTTTATAGGGCTGTGGCGCCCACAAATGCAACAAAGAGCGTGCCACAATTAAGCAAGTAGTTAACAGCACCTTTACAGAGACCACCTTGCAATGCTTGGTTTGCAATCAGCAAGGACGAGCTTGAAAGCGGTTGCCTCACCACTGGTAGAGGAGGGAGTTGAGCAAGGTGAATAACAGCAAGGGCAGCTGAGACAGCAGGGCCAGCCAGTTGCTGAAGTTGAAGTCGTCGCTGCAGCGAGGCACGGGTTCGAATCCTGCCGTCGTCCCATTCTCTTGCTCCTCGCCAGCTGAGCAGTTCCCCGTCACCAGCCGTGACTGAAAATACTAAGGAGAGGGGTTTAATTGGAGGGAGTGTTATAAGGCCCAAAGGAAAACAATGCAGAGACTAAGCAGGAGATGATATTTACATGCGGATATATGTTTCTGCTGTCTCTTGCTTAATTGTACAAGCAGAATAACACGGTAATTTCAATTTTTAAAGTCTACAATTCCATTTTCCTTTCCTTAAAGTACAAATTCACAGCAGGTCAACTTGTATTTTTCCCCACTTCCTAGTTACACCCTCAGCTTCTTTGAGATGGAGCTGTACTTAGAGCTTTGCTAAGTCTTTTGCAATTGTTATTATCTATTTGGGGAAGATTGGAAAGTAAGGACTGGGGATAAACTGAAGATGCAAAGGGAGGGAAAGGAGGAAATGGTGGGGGGAGCTTGAATCAAGTGGCACCCCAAACAAAGAGTGGCATTTGAGAAGTCAGCCAAGGACCCACCGGAATGGCCGTGATGAAGAAGTTCCAGGGGAGAAGCGTTCCCAGGCCGAGGAGGAAGAAAATGACTCCCACACAATGGAACCTGCAAAAAAAGAGAAGAAGTCAGAGGCATAGAACGGGACGACATTTTAAATGTATAAACTGCCCAGAGTAGTGGCTCACACAGTTGGGTAAAACAGAAATTGCAGAAAGAAAGAAAGAACAGAAGATAAAAATGAATGAACAAAAAATGGAAGGAAGGAAGGAAGGAAGGAAGGAAGGAAGGAAGGAAGGAAGGAAGGAAGGAGCTAGTGATGGATAGAAGGAAGGAGAGAAAGAAAGAAGGAAGGAACGAGCTGATGATGGATAGAAGGAAGGGAGGGAGGGAGGAGCTGGTGATGGATAGATGGAAGGAAGGAAGGAAGGAAAGAAGTTGTTAGGAAGGAAGTTAGGAAGGAAGGAAGGACCATTGGCACCCAAATCCTGCTGCAGCCAACTTTGTTTATATGGGAGATCCTGCAACCATTTTCCGCAATCATCTAATCATAATAATCGGAGCTGCTGTCAGGATGAAAGCTGGGGAAAGGACAACCACATGCTCTGACTTGAGCTTTTGGGAAAAGAAATGGGATATAAAGAAGGCCTATAGGTGAGATTTAAACAAAATAAAATATTTTTAAAAGGCAACCAAGAAGACTTCCTCCCCCCTTGGGGACAATGGGTAAAGCTATCAGCCGCTAACTGCATTTGGTGCATCACACTGGTGAATCCTCGCACTTCAGTCCCGATTATTGTTTCGATTTTACAGCAACAACACCCTGACAGTGGCACTCAAAAAGTACTATATAATGTGATGGTCTTCTCCTTCCGCCTCTTTCTCTCACAGACCATAATAAGACAGGAACGAACTGCAGGATCTGGAAATGGGAGGCACCGCTTAGAAAGCCAAGAAGTCCCAAAGAAGCAGAGATTAATCTAGTTCCACATTTTAAAATAATTCTTTGCCTTTTGCTTGACAAGCAGCTGCTCATACAGCAAAAAGCACATTCTTCTTCCTGTTTATTTAACCTCATTTAACTTAAAAGGGTTGCTCCTTGAGGTTTGAGCAGCTGGGTGGGGCTTTTCATGGGCTATAAGGTGACAGCCAATCTATCTAGCACTAAGCAACCATTCCTTCCTGCCTCTGAATCCAAAAGAGAGCCCCACCTCTTTTCTCTCCCTCTCTTTAGTGTGTTGGAAGCCAGGTGCCTTGTTTGTTTGCTGTTGATCATGATTTTTGCTCCAACCCAGTTAAGACTTATTCATTAACAAAACCACTAAAGATTATCTCTAGTGCAGTAATGACGAACCTTTTAGAAACTGAGTGCCCAAACTTTTTATGTGGTTTTTTCTTTGTTTGCTGTTAGCTGCCCAGAGTTCCCGTTGGGAAGATGGGCGGGATATAAGCTCATAAATAAATAAATAAATAAATAAATAAATAAATAAATAAATAAATAAACAAACTGTGACTCAAAACCCACTTATTTTTTCGGAGAGTGCCAATATGGCAATTTAACCTGAATACAGAGATGGCAAGAATATACAGAGGAATTATATCAGAAAAATCTGGATGTCCCTGATAACCAAGATAGCGTAGTTGCTGACCTGGAGCCAGACACACAATATGCCAGCAAATTTGGAAAACCCAGCAGTGGCCAGAGGACTGGAAAAGATCGGTCTACATCCCAATCCCAAAGAAAGGAAACGCCAAAGAATGTTCCAACTATCGCACAATTCCACTCATTTCACACGCTAGCAAGGTTTTGCTCAAAATTCTACAAGGCAGGGTTCAGCAGTATGTGGAAAGAGAACTTCCAGAAGTGCAAGTTGGATTTCGAAGGGGCAGAGGAACTAGAAATCAAATCGCCAACATGCGCTGGATTATGGAGAAAGCCAGAGAATTCCAGAAAAACATCTACTTCTGCTTCATCGACTATGCAAAAGCCTTTGACTGTGTGGACTACAACAAACTATGGCAAGTTCTTAAAGGAATGGGAGTGCCTGACCACCTTATCTGTCTCCTAAGAAATCTATATGTGGGACAAGCAGCAACCATCAGAACTGGATATGGAACAACTGACTGGTTTAAAATTAGGAAAAGAGTACGACAAGGCTGTATACTGTCACCTTGCCTATTTAACTTATATGCAGAGTATATCATGCGAAAGGCAGGTCTGGATGAATCACAAACCGGAATTAAGATTGCCAGAAGAAATATCAACAACCTCAGATATGCAGATGATACTACTCTGATAGCAGAAAGTGAGGAGGAATTAAAGAACCTCTTTATGAGGGTGAAAGAGGAGAGTGAAAAAATGGGCTGAAGCTCAACATCAAAAAACCTAAGATAATGGCCACCGCTCCCATCACCTCCTGGCAAATAGAAGGGGAAGAAATGGAGGCAATGACAGAGTTTATTTTCTTGGGCTCCTTGATCACTGCAGATGGCGACTGCAGCAACGAAATAAAAAGACGTCTGCTTCTTGGGAGGAAAGCAATGGCAAACCTAGATAGCATCCTAAAGAGCAGAGACATCACTTTGCCAACAAAGGTCAGGATAGTCAAAGCTATGGTTTTTCCAGTAGTGATGTATGGAAGTGAGAACTGGACTATAAAGAAGGCTGATCGCCGCAGAATCGATGCTTTTGAACTGTGGTGCTGGAGGAGAGTCTTGACTGGACTGCAAGGAGATCAAACCTATCCATCCTGAAAGAAATCAACCCCGAATGTTCACTGGAAGGACAGATTTTGAAGCTGAGGCTCCAGTATTTTGGCCACCTCATGAGGAGAGAGGAGTCCTTGGAAAAGTCCCTGATGTTGGGAAAGATGGAAGGCAAAAGGAAAAGAGGATGGCAGAGAATGAGATGGTGGGACGGTGTCATCGATGCATTTGGATTTGACCAAACTCCGGGAGGCAGTGGAAGATAGGAAGGCCTGGCGAGCTCTGGTCCATGGGGTCACAAAGAGAGTCGGACACGTTTGAACGACTGAACGAGTCGACGACAGTGGTACCCTGGGTTGCAAATGCTTCATGTGCTATCTTTAGAGAAAGCAAGGATTGAAAAAGAGTTTTTAAAATTTCCTGTGGCCACAGCACCCTCGCTGTGGCTATGGGAAATTTAGAAACCTGCGACCCTTCAGTAAAGGTGCTACCCTTCAGGAAAGCAAGGATCAAAGAACAGGGGTGCTACCCTTTGGGAAAGTGGGGATCAAAGAGCAGGCCTTTGAATTTCCTGTGCCCACAGCACCCTTGCTTGTTCTAGCCCATTTACTCTCCAGCCACGAACGAAGACATAGTGGAACTGGAAAAGGTGCAAAAGAGAGCGACTAAAATGATTCCTTGGCTGGGGCACCTCCCTTATGAGGAAAGGCTAAAACATTTGGGGCTCTTTAGTCTGGAAAAAAGGTGCCTGAGGGGGGATATGATTGAGACGTACAAAACTATGCAGGACACGAGTCAAATGGATAGAGGGAAGCTCTTCTCCCTCTCACAAAATACCAGAACTAGGGGACATACACTCAAATTGAGGGCTGGGAGAGTAAGAACAGACAAAAGAAAATATTTTTTCACCAGCACATTGTTAGTCTGTGGAACTCCCTGCCACAGGGGGGGGGCATCTGGCCTGGATGCCTTCAAAAGGGGATTGGATAGATTCCTGGAGGAAAAGTCCATCCCAGGTGACAAACCATGGTGGAGATGTGTAATCTCCAGGCTTAAAACCGGGGTACTTCAAGGGCCAGATGCAGGGGAGTGGTATCAGGAGACAGATATCTAGTCTCATGGGCTCCCAGAGGCATCTGGTGGGGCCACTGTGAGATAACAGGAAGCTGGACTAGATGGGCCGTTGGCCTGATCCAGCAGGGCTCTTCTTAGGTTCTTAGGTTCTTATAAGCCCACAAGCTGTTGCCTCCCCTTCGCCTGGCTCTCTGCATGGAGCACAGTGGCGAAGAAGTCGGGGGGGGGGCAACATATGATGGGCCAGTCACACCACCTACCTATGCTCTAAATCTACAACAAAGCATAGCGTGCAAAACTTGCATGTGCAATACGCATTCTCTCTGTGTGTGTTGTGTCTTTACCGTTATGACCAACTCTTCGTGACCCCATGTCTATGGAGTTTTCTACAGCACCTGGTGTTCCCTGGTGGTTTCCCATCCAAGTGCTAACCAGGGCTGACCCTGCTTAGCTTCCAAAATCAGGTTCTCTCGACAGTGGGATTCAAGGTGGATAGTGAAAGGCAAAACAGATCAGCTCGGATGGTTTTCTGTTCTGCCTTAGCTATTGGAGAAATCAATAATAAAACATGCTCATTTGCAACAAGTCTGCTCTGAAGCCGTGGAAGGAAAAAGAAAACATACAGTATAATGGGACAGAGAAAATGCCTTTTAAAAGGGCCCACAGAGGTTTCCTTCCTATTTAGTATCTCTCTTACCTCCAGGGATGGAGAAAGGGAAAAAAGAGAGTGGAGAAAAGAGAGAGATTTCTACCTCCTCTGCTCATTTCTGGACTGGGAAGTCCAGTTTTAAGGAAATACAAATCACTGTTTTGTTTGAAGCTTTCAAGGGGAGAGAGGAGAGATGGTGAGGCCACCGGTGACAGAGCGGTGCTACAGAAAATCCATACACCTGTCCAGAAAAGGTAGGAGATAAACACCTCTAATTCTACTCCCATAAATTTAGCAACTCTGCCTGCCAGGTATGTGAAAAATCAGTTCCCTCGAGTATATACCCAACTTCACTAAAGGAAGAAAACACCATGAAAATGACACGCCTGTGCACGTCCCTCTTATAAAAACAATGGCTTGAGGTCGGCGAAAGTCTTATGTAATTGCTCCAATTTGCACCGGGGGAAGCAAGCCAGAGTTACACAGAGTTCTTTTATGCAAAAATGAGTTTCACAGCCTGGAAATTGAATTTTTTAAAAAAAGAATATTTAAGAAAACATTGACTCACTTTCCATTTAAAAAAAAAATCTTGAATGGTTTGAGGCAGTAAAACATGCCGGAACACAAGGAACCTAATCAACAGAAGAATTATTCACTATGAAAGGAATAAACTTTGTTTAATTACATGCAGCAGGAAGGAATAATAACTCATGATGTGAAAAACACCAACCCCCCCTCCAAAAATGTGTCTTAGATTGGTGGCCAAAATAATCAGCTCAGGGAGTCTCTCTGTTTTCAGTGCAGAGTTCATTATGTTTGGTGGATGCACCATTGGCTTTTTGAAAGTGGTTGATGGGCTTTGGTGCTAAATCCAGATGGTTCTGGTCTATAACTTTCACCTGCCCCAATCAGACAGGAACATAGTTAGATACAATGGGAAACCTGATTTAATTATGTCAAAAGAAGTAATACTGTATTATTTCGCATACCACTTTCCCTACATCTGAGCCACGGAAACAGGGTCAATCCATTTATATACACAGCCACCTCTGTTATAAAGAAGAACTACATTTTTTAAAAAAGGACTGCTGATTTTGAAGCATCGCATTCATAATCTAATAACTCAATATAACAAAAAGAGCAAAACAAAACCAACAATCCTTGGATGTTGCATAGGTGATATCAACTGCCCTACCCCCTCAAAAACAGTTTCTTCTTTTATTTTATTTATTTGTTTTGAAGATTTTTTTTTACCCTGCCTTTCTCCTTGGAAAAGGACCCAAGGTCGCTTAATAATGAGGGACAATATACAGCCGCCCCAGAACGTTTAAGACATACTCAAGGTAGAAACAGGGAGTTAGAAGAGGCATCTTCAAATATTAAAAAGTAACATTAAAGCTACAAAAGGGCACATGAAAAGAAAAGATTTCCATTATGAGGGATGGAAACTAACATGGAAAAGACTGGTGTTCATGCATGATAATCCATCTAAAAGTCACATAATAGTTGTTGGACTACAACTGCCATCAGCCCCTGCCACCATCACCAATGGTGGTCAGACATCCTGGAAGTGGCAGCCTGAACTTGCTCCAGTTTGTCTGTGTCCTTCCGAAATTGTGGTTCCAGCACCAGACACATCACATAGGGCCTTTTTACACGACCCCTAAGATCTGCTGACCCCCTAAATTCGGACCAGAGATCTTAGGGGTTTGTCGCTCTTTGTGCATCTCCACCCCTCCGTACTTCCTGGCTGTCGGCTGCGTGAAGGGAGGGAGGAAAAAAGGGACAGAAGAATAAAGCCTTACCTCCCGGTGTTGGTGGACGCTGCCGGGGGAGCCCCAGTCACTTCCTGGTTCCTCTTAAAGGGGCAGGAGGCAAAAAACAAAAACAAAAAGAAGCAAGGAGAGCCCGGCACATCCGCATCAAATATTTTTCACCTCCCAAGAGCAGGTACAAGAAAAGTGCACTGGGTCGCGCTTAGGTGGGCGGGGTCGCACTTAATTGTCTGCAAACTCCGGAACTGGTGGGGAAACTTTTTTAAGCTCCGGAGCTTGCAGCTATTTGCAGCGGAGCTTAGGGGTCGTGTATAAATGCCCAAGCTGAGAACTAACATAAGTGCCAAACAGAAGGGGACTAGGAATTCATGGAAGCTGGAGGACTGTACTTCCATTAACGAAGCCTAAAATAACAATGACCTTTTTGGAAGGCACACTGCCCTCTTGGCTCGTATTCAGATCGTGACCTACAACAGTTTGAAGGCTCTTTTTGCAAAAGATGCTTAAAAAAAAAAGTTCAGAGATAACCCCCCCGCCATCTTTTTTGGCCACTTTCCACATTGCACCCTGATCCCAGGATCAACCCAACACAGCTGTGCTACTTACGAGTCCTTGGGTAGCTCCCGAGAAGCCATCAGAAAACAAATATTACTAAGAAGGAGACAAGACAGGTTGCTGGCCGGGCAGCCTCCCAGCCTCCACCTCCTCTGTCAAAGGACAGCCCCACCTGGAAGGCAAAAGAACAAAAAATATTTTTTAAAAAATGTAAAACACAAACTGAAGTCACAGAAAAGACAACCTTGCCTCCGAGGGAGGGAAAAATACAGAAGCAAAGCTCACCTAGCTTAAGGGAGAGGAAATACTGTCCTGTACTTGGACAGAGAGCTCCGCCGTTGAGGTCTCTGGCTGCAGAGCCAGTGAGATTAGTCCTAGGTGCCTCTTTGAGTGGTGTGGGAATACTTAACCCTATTGGCCCTCTACACCAGTGGTTCTCAAGCTTTTTTCACCACGGCATCCTTGTTGGGCTAAAAAATTTCGCGGCACCTCACAACGTAAAAACTAACCTCTCATCAAAACATTTTTAATTTTATAGAACAATGACAAAACTAGGTAGCTGCCTAGATGCCCTAGGCCATGGGTCCTCAACCTAAGGCCCTGGGGCCGGATGTGGCCCCTCAAGGTCCTGAATCCGGCCCCTGGGACCAATTGCAACCCCCCCACACCTACCCCCTGCTTTGCGAGCAAGCCAGCCTCCACAGCTGCTTCTATTGCCGAGGCAGTTCAAAGCAGTGGGCTATGTCACTTCTCCCACTCCCCCCAACTATCACCCAGATGATCAGCATGCTGGCTAGTGGGGCATTCAGAGTGGGAGGCCTACCGCAAGGTCCCCGCCCCCAATGCTCCCCCCCCACTGCCCAGATGGTCGGGGCAGCGGGGGCAGCCGAGTGGGGAAATTTAAAACAGGAAGGCTGCGGCAAGGTCTTCTACTCCTTCCATGGCCCTGAGGTCCCACCACTGCTCCTCCTCCACCCTGCCCACCTGCTTGTGGTCCGGCCCCCAGTGGTGTCTGGGGCATGGTGGACCGGCCCGCTGTTCAAAAACTTTGAGGACCCCTGCCCTAGGCACATCCAATCTCGCCTGATTTCGGAAGCTAAGCAGGGTCGGGCCTGGCTAGTACTTGGATGGGAGACCACCAGGGAATACCAGATGCATGTAGGTGCCTGGAGTAGGAACTGGCAAACCACTCCAGTATTCCTGCCAAGAAAACTCAATGGACATGGGGTCACGAAGAATCAGTCACAACTGTAATGACACAACACACATGACAAAAATATAAGCACATACGCAGTCTCTAGCCATACAGTAAACATTATATTCACTAAATTATCAGTCTCTTAAAAGAAAACAATACAAATTTACAGTCAAATCCACTGGAATATTGTGTGTGTGTGTGTGATGTGTGTGTGTGTGATAACCACAAAAATGGCCAACGAGTGGCCGCCATTGCATTGACAAGGAGATAATGGTGTTGACATGTTATAAAAACGGGTTCTACTGTTAAATTGTTAAATCTTAGCAAACATTAAATATTATTGCCGCAAAACCCCTGGCATATGCTCATGGCACCCCAGTTTGAGAACGGCTGCTCTATACCATGTACGTGATTCTGGCCATCAAATCGCTCCTTAGGAAATTAAAGTGCTACCTTTTTCATACTTTGTAGCAGCCATGAGATCTTGATACAATTTCTCCTGCTTCCTACATCTTTCTTTGGACACACTGTTTTAAGCTTTAAATGTTGCCTTTTATCGAAACAACCTATCTTTGTATACTTGCTGGGGTTTTGTTGTTGTTTTGTTGTTGTTGTTGTTTTGCTTTAAATGCAGTCCTTTTAATGATGTACACCCCCTTGAGTCCTTTTTAAAGAGAAAGATGAGGGTAAGAAATATTTCCAATCAATAAACAGTTGAATGCTGTTAAGAGATGTTAGATCCCCCTTCATTTGGATGAGTATTACGAAGTCTGTAACAGCTGAGCTTCATGTCTGTTGTAACAATTATGGCACCCCCAAAAGCGGCACCATACCTCATCCCTGTGCAACGAAAACACAGGCGGTTTCGTGTCTTCCTACATGACAGCCTGCTCGATTCATTCAACAAGTGTAATTTCGTCCATCCTTATCATTTATTTTTACTGTACTGGGGAGGGGGGGTGTTTCTGCAACTGTGCCCCAAGTCGACAACCTAACTTTCAGCCAAAGACATCTTCAGCACCCTCTGGCCACCTAAAAACCTGTCAGGGGCCGAGGGTTACGTTTATTTATTTATTTATTTATTTATTTATTTATTTATTTATTTATTTATTTTTAACCCTGCCTTTCTCCTTGAAAAAGGACCCAAGGCGGCTTACCATAATGAAGGACAATATACAGCCCAGAATATTTAAGATGTAATTTGTTAAGAACCTTTCTGTCTAGACATGAGAGTTCAAATCCCCACTGTAACTCCGATCTGATGATGACAATGATGATGATCTTCACTTCACATTTTAAGACCAACTTTACACAGCCAGATAACCAACGTTTTCAGAGACCTGAGAACGAGGGAAATCTCAGGCTGGAGTGGAAGTCTACTGAAGACAAGACCTTTCTCTTCAGGCAGGCTTTTCCTTAATGACTGATGGTCTGAGAGTTTGGATGTTCTTTTTAAATTGGATTGTTGCGCTCTCTTTTTAAAAAATATCTAAATATTGATTAAATTTACTGTTTTCAATATAATACTTGTTTAATTCTTTTTACATATCTGTATAGTTTTTTGCTTTTAAATGCTGTCTTTTAAATTATGTACAGTAAGTCACCTTGGGTTCTTTTCAAAATAATATTTTTTTAAAATGTTGTGGAGCCATTAAGGCTGTCAAGGAGCAGACACTTTTAAACTTCCAAACAACTACGATAAAGCAACGTTCCAGTTGAGATTCAGAAATCCTTTCTGCCTCTGCTGTAGTCCAGCTCAAAACAGGGAGCTGAGGGGCCCTCCCCCATCCCACCCCCAAAAAGATTTTGCAACAAGGAGAAAAGAGCAAACAAAGCTGAGATAAGAGGTTAAACTTTGACAAGGGAAATAAAAATACACTGTGCACAGCAAGCAATCCACAGCAAAGAAACAAATGCATATTTTATACACCCATGCACAGATTGAGTAACCGATACCGTCAGAGAAGGACATAAGATAATATTCCACAGTAATAGGAATTCATTCTCCTTGGTTTTGTTTGAAGAGCATTTAGAATGGTGCATTTAAAGATAAGGGATTTGCAGAAACCAAAGGGCATAAGAGGTTTTCACCTTTGCAAAGGCTTTTGCTGACACTTGTACCAGCTTCCATATTCACCCCCCACACACTGATTTCTTTAAACATGTTCTAAAAACAATCAGTTTAGCTTGAATAGAACACCTGACCGTCATGAATGAGACCGGTGTACCCAAAAACCCGGCTCAAGTCATATTCTGAGGAAACCCACTGGCAATCAATGAAACTTAAATCAGAGTTAATGTAATTCTCACTCCTTCTGTGGGTCTGTCTTACTATGACTAATAATAAGCCTGGATCTAACCCATGACCTCAGGACAACCTTGCCTGTAGGTTAGGCATTCTCTCTCCTAATTTTGTGGCATTTTTGCTGGCTAACCCCCACCCCCACCCCTGCCAACCCCATTAGTTCTGGTTTGACAGCATGGAAAGGCAACTGTTTTTTGTGACCCAAAATTTTTAGGACACTCCTGGGAATGCAATTGTTTTCTCAGGAATGAGAGGGGGATGAGGAGAGCCATATGCTGTGCCTTCAGCTCACTGGGAGGAAAGGCTGGCTGCAAACTTGAACAAAAAAAAGGATTTTTGAGCAAGGGGGGGCTATGGAAGGACACAGCCTTTTCCATGACCCCTCCCTGGCTTTCTCCAAGGCAGGCTTTTAAACAGAGGGGGGGGGTCTCTTGCTGCCAGCCCTTCGCCTCCCCTTTTGACTTTCCCAACTCTAGACCCAAAGAGAACCACCGAACCCTCCCTTCTCCCCAAATATAAAAAAAAAAAAACAATTAAATCCATTTGTATTCCAGACAACATTCTGCTCTGCAAAAGAAAAGGCGGAATTACCTTCAGCACTAGTTGGGCTGGACACAGGGCGTGACAAAACCAACACGATCCGACGCAAACCAGCTCCAAGGATCCTTACAAAGCTTCGCTCCTTTCTGCCCTGTGAGATCATCCCTTATCATTTGACTTGAAAGCTTTCTTCCCCCGCTCCAGCCGGGAGGCTTTTAGGGGACAAGTCGGGGCCGGAACGCAGTTCTTTCCCAGCTCCAGGCTTGTTCAGACCGAAGCGCTGGGGGTGGGGGTGGGGGTGGGGGGTCGAACGCGTCGCTCGCCGGGCAGCATCCGTGCACGGAATACGTAGCAGGGGGGAGATTTCTCTCCCTTTTTTTCTTTCCCACGGGAGGACGCTTGGCCAGGCGCGGGCGGGCGGGGGGGGATGGGGATGGGGGGAGCGGAAGGGATGGGGCGAATGCCATCGGCACCATTTGGGGGAGGGAGGGAGGGGGCTGGAAAAATCGCGCCATTCCAACCCCACCACCACCACCCGCTACCCACTTGGGCCCGCGTTAGGATCCCCGGGTGGCGCGCTCCCTTCCCGGCCCCGTTTCGGCTCAAGGGGAGCCCCCAGCGCCCCCCTCCCCGGAGGCAGGTCCTCCACCGCCGGCTCACTCACCTGCGGCTCCCGAGGGCCGGCCTCCTCCTCCTCCTCCTCCTCCTCCTCCTCCTCCTCCTCCTCCTGCCTTCGGCTCCATCCGGCTCGGGGCGCGCGCAAGGCGGGCAGGGGGGCGATCGGCTCCGCGCTCCCTTCGCCTGCGCCCCCCCCTCTCCGCGGAGAGAAGCGCCGGCCTCTGCTCCGGCCTCGCCCGCCCTCCCGCCTGGTGTCCCCGGGGAGGCCGCCAGAGGGCGCGCTGCCCTCGCCTCGATCCGCGCGCAACAACAGCCCGGCGAGGTAGGGCCAGGCGAAGGGACGGGCTTGGCGGGCGGGGGCGGAGGACCGGGTCCCGAAAGGGAATCGCCGCTCAGGCCTCCTGAAGCCTCAACCAAGGAAGGAAGGAAGGAAGGAAGGAAGGAAGGAAGGAAGGAAGGACCCGCGGCAGCTCCGCCTTCAGTCCTCGCGGAGAAAGGGAGAAGGAGACCACAAGGCACCGCTTCCCTGGCGCCCTGGAATCCAACAGGTAGAGCGGCAGGGAGCCAGCGCGCCTCCGGCTAGTAAAAAGTGTTCTGCTTATATACCGCCCCATACCACTACAAGTTGTTTGGGCGGTTTACAATTTTAATTACAGTGTGCAGGCTACACATTGCGCCCCCCAGCAAGCTGGGTACTCATTTTACCGACCTGGGATGGATGGAAGGCTGAGTGAACCTTCAGCTTGCTACCAGGGATTGAACCCAGGTGGTGAGCACAGTTTTACCTGCAGGAAAGGCATTTAACCACTGCGCCACGAGGCTCCTAAGTAGGGCTTCCAGGCGGGGAGGTCAGTCCGCAGATGGACTGGGGAGGGCGCGTGGGTGGGTGCGTGGGATTCCGTTTTTGGTTCTCTGCAAGTTCGTTTATAATCCCACGCCCGAGTTTGGGAAAAAAATCTAATTTCCGTCCACTACAATTCCCAGAATCCACTAGGCATGTTACCACTAGGTACTGTACTGCGTTTTATAGCTGTTGTTTCCTTTTAAGTCACGTTCCTGTGCTCTGAGCCACAGATCCATTCACACGAGACAGAGGGACCCCCACTTCCTTCCCCCACCGCCCCGCCCGGTTTCCTGCCTGTGCTCTTTCCCCACAATGATATCCCTCTGGTGGGAATGCCCTTTGCAAAGCATTTCTCGACCACGGAAATAACATGCAGCGAGACGGGGGGGAAACGAAACGATTTAAGATCGTGACTATTTAAAAAAATAGATGTCAAATATCTAAATAATAAGCTTCCTGTCTAAGAGGTAAATCGGAAAGCCTTTACATGCATGGGCACCTTCCCATAAGAGTCCATAGGGATAAATGACCTGGGATGGAATAAACATAAATAAATCAGTTTCCCCTGGTGTATTGAACTAGTTGCAAGTTCCAGGGTGTGAAATGTCAAATGCAGGCCCAGGTGTTCCCTGGTATTTCAAGTTGCACCTCTTCCTCCGTTTTCAGGCTCTGATCCTGCAATCTATTTATTATTATTATTATTATTATTATTATTATTATTATTATTATTATTATTATTATTATTATTATTATTATTATTATTATTATTTCTTCCATAAAGGGACTGAAAGTGTTTGATGTTAATTAAAAGGCAGGTAAAACTAAAAGGCCAAGGAATATGCAATTATTTATTTATTTTATTTTATTTTATTATTGTATTTATATCCCGCTTATCTTCTAGATAGAACTCTAAGCGGCTTACAATCAGGCAAGCGGGTGCCAAACAGAACAATAATAGTATTATAAGTAAACAATAAACAACAATTATAAACAGCACAATTTAAAAGCACATAATTAGTATATTAAAAACCCTGTTGCATCCCAGAACACCAATAAGGCGTTATCCATAAATATTAACTTTCAAGGAACATTAGTGAACACCAATGATCACTGAAGATGGCGGAGGGGAAAAAAAACGAATTTAAGGCTCGCCAAAGGCCTCTCAAAATAAGAATGTTTTTAAAGCTTTTCGAAAGGCCTGCAGGGACTCTGCAGAGCGCACTTCACTAGGGATGGAATTCCACAAGGAAGGGGCTGCCACTGAGAAAGCCCGGTTTCGGGTGACCGTCTTCCGGGCTTCTCGTGGAGTGGCAACCTGCAGCGAGTGCGCTCGCAACTGCCGAACAGGTCGGGCTGATGAAGATCGCTGGACGATACGCTCTGCCAGGTAGTCCGGTCCCAAGCCATGGAGGGTTTTATAAACTAAAACCAAGACCTTGAATCTAATCCGGGCTGCAACGGGCAACCAATGCAGGCGGGCCAGGACTGGGGTGATGTGGTCATAACGACGCACACCAGCCACCAGCCTGGCCGCCGCATTCTGTACCCACTGCAGACGCCGGAGAAGAGTCAAGGGCAACCCCATGTAGAGGGCGTTGCAGTAGTCCAGCCTCGAGATCACCAGCGCTTGGACCACTGTTCTCAGAGAGTTCGCGTCGAGGTACGGGTGGATCTGGGCAATCTGGCGGAGATGGTAATAGGCGGCCCTGGTCACCGATGCCACCTGGGCCTCCATGGTCAACGCCGGGTCCAGGACCACGCCCAGATTCCACACCCTCTTCACTGGCCGGAGGGAACCCCCCCCCAAACAGGGAAGAGGGCCACCGTACCCAGATTAAAAAAAAACCTGCATGCTTTTCAACATCAAAACAACTTTCTTTCCTACCCAGCTGCTCTCTGACTCTCCTTCCTGTGACCATGACCTAGAGGACTGGTTTTTTTTAAAAAAAAACACCTGGACAGGTGGAAGGATCTCGAATCATTGCCCACAAGGTTGTGTGTTGTCGTTTGCTTGGCCAGGGAAAGGAAACAGTGTCAGCAAGCCAAGCATAGCTGTGGGAAGGGTGCAGGTCAGCTCCAAGCCCCCTTGTAATTCCTAATTGCAAAAATAGGTTACAGGCAATACCTTTATAGGCCACTATTAAAAATCAAAAAGGAACATTGCAAGCTTTCCAGTGCAGTAAATCACCCTTCTTCAAAGCAGGTCCCAGAAGTTCAGGCATGGTAAAAGATGTGTTTTACCAGGAGTTTACTTTTAAAGTCCTTTGTTGGATGGTGTTCTTAAAGTCCATGGCTAGGTGATGTTGCAGTCAGGGCTGGAGTCTTGTTAGAGGCTTTTTTAAGCTGCTTCTTAAGTCACACCCCTGTTCTTCAAACAAAGGAGCATGGGTCATATATCACCCCTACTGCTTAATCCATTTGGCAATACGAGACATACAAATCCCTCTAGGCCAGGGTTGGGGGGAGAAAAGGGTTGATACATGAGACCCATGTGCTTCATTTGGGGATTGTAATTCCTGTGGCCCTACTTCAAGGAACTCTGGGAACTGTAGTTTTTCTGGCAGTGGTGGAGAATCTGGGGCAACATTACAAGACACTTGCAGCATGTGGGTTTTTGGATCATGGGGACTTGTTCAGAAAAAATAACCACCCCCACACCGCCACAAACTCCACAAATCCCCAGGGATTCCCCCGCCTTTTCCTTTTCTTTCTTTATAGCAACAGGGGCACATCTTCAAACTGGTTGACGTGTGGAGCATCATTTGTGTAAAACAAAGTTTCGGGAACACAGGGCCTCCAAACGTGGTTGGGCTGCAGTGCCCAGAATCCCCATCCACTCGCCATGACCTGGCTGGGGGCTGCCGGTCGTTAAAATCAATAACATTTGGAAGACTAAAGATTTAGAACGAATGTTACCAGGAGGAGGCATGCCAATGCTGCTGCACCCAACTTTTTCAATGAAAATTTGCAGAAATGGCTACAAAACAGTTGGGCGAGGATGCAGGGGGAAATGATAGACCTGTGTGCAGCTGGAAGCCACATTGCTGGCATTTATGGAGGTGGGGATGGGGGGGTGGTTGGAGCGGAAGTACAACGGCAGAGCGGGTGCTGGGTCAGCACCAAGAGTTCCCCTTGCCAGCAGAGAAACATGACTTTCGCAGAGGTTGTGCAGAATGCAAGAAATTACACAGAGAGCAGAGGAAAAACCAGGACACTGAGATATGCCATTAACCCCCCTACCTTTTTCTTGGATCAAGCTGGGCTGAAGCGATGTCATGGCTTACTCCCAGCCTGACCTACCTCACAGGGCTGTTGAGAAGACAGCAGAGGGGAAGGAGAGGATCATCTATGCCACCATATATGCTCTTCAGGGGGCAGGAGGGATGTAAAAGGAACAGATGCAATAATAAAAATAGATAACTGCAAGTTTCAATCATTATTTTGGCTCTCCTTCTGCCAGATCACTGTGTCCCATTCCCAACCTTCAGCATCCACAATCCCATTTTGTGCACCTCAATTTTAAAAGGATGTTGACAGCCTCGAACGGGTCCAGAGGAGGGTGACCAGGATGGTGAAAGGTGTGGAACAAATGTCTGACGAGGCTTAGAGAGCTGGGGATGTTTAGCCTTACAAAAAGAAGACTGAGAGGGGATATGATAGCCATGTTTAAACACTTGAAAGGATGTCATATTGAAGATGGGACAGGTTTGTTTTCCTTGGCTTCAGAAACTAGGACGTGGGGCAATGGCCTCACACTACAGGAAAAGAGATTCCATTTGAACATTAGGAAGAACTCCATGACAATTAGAGCTGTTCTGCAGTGGAAGATGCTGCCACGGAGGGTGATGGAGTCTCCTTCTTTGGAGGTTTTTAACCAGAGGCTGGATGGCCATCTGTCGGAAATACTGTAATGGGGATTCCTGCATGGCAGGGGATTGGACTGGATGGCCTTTGAGGTCTCTTCCAACGCTATGATTCTATGATTATCATCCTTCATCTGCAGAACCCCAGGGGAATAATTTTCCTGTGCCCATGACCACATTTCTCCACCTGGGGCCCTTCAGATGCCTTCTCATCCTTCTTTCTGGGAATGATGGGAGCTGTAGTCCAAGACCCCTAAAACACACCAGGTCAGGAATGCCTCATTTAGACATTAGGGTCTGCCGGCTCCCTGTCAGAGAGGGGGCTCCATTAATGGAGAGATGCTGTCCATGATCACGGAAACCGCAGGACTGGTGGGCTGGTCTCATAAAGGGTAGAAACTGAGAGGTCTCTGCCCCAAGAAGGTTACAATCTAAAACAGAAGAAAGAGACCAGGACAGGTGAAAAAGGAAGCAACAAGCTTAGCTTAGCCTTAGCTACTACAACCCTTTGCCACGTGGGGGACAACGAGATTCTATGAAGTGCATGAAATAATTTGCAATGGAGTCATTTCGATGCTGCTTCCCTCCTTGCCTTCTCCCAAACATCCCTGGAAAATGGGTCTCGACAGGGCACAAGATTCCTTGCCTCCCTCCCACCCACCCTCCACTCCTTGACCCTCTTACCTCAGTGATCTTGCCCATCCCGGCAGGTCAAAGGCCAAGAAAAAGGAAGCTCTGTGCGCTTTGCTGTACCTTGTTCCCGCCAACTGAGGGTGTTTATACATGACCCCTAAGCTCCGCTGCAAATGGCTGCAAGCTCCGGAGCTTAAAAATGTTTCCCCATCAGCTCCGGAGTTTGCAGACAATTAAGTGCGACCCCGCCCACCTAAGCGCGACCCAGCGCACTTTTCTTGTACCTGCTCGAGGTGGGTGAAAATCGCCAGGTCCGGATTTAATCTGGTCAGTGCGGGGCTCTCCTGGCTTCTGTTTTTTTTTTTTGCCTCCCGCCCCTTTAAGAGAAGGGGCGGGAGGAAAAAAAGCAAACAAAGAGAAGGAATCAGCACAAGGGAGCTCCGGAGCTCCAGCAGCTTCTCCGAGGTGAGTCTGCATTTCCCCCCCCACTTTCTTCCTCCCTCCCCTCAGCAGACAGGTGCGGAGTGGTGGGGAGGAAGGAAGAGCAATGAACCCCTAAGATCTCTGGTCCGAATTTAAGTGGCCAGCGGATCTTAGGGGTCGTGTGAAAAGGCCCTGAGAGAGAGAGAGCATCCTGTACCTTCTCTTGGTGCCTCTCATTTTCTGAGCCGGCAGAGGGCAGCATGGTTTTGAGAGAGGAAGGCGAACTCAGCTCAGGTCTTTCCGGAACTTGCCGGATCTCCCGAGAACATAAGGGGCAAATGGGATCACAGGCCAACCCCAGAACCTGTTTCCCCATTGTGCTGGCCAAATGCACTCACTGATACTGACTAGCAGCCACTGATAGTTCTGTGACTACCAAAACCCATTTGCCAAGGACGTTGACAAATTAATTGTGGCCAGGAGACCAGGGTGTACCTTTTCTCCAAATCTCTTGCCAGCATCATCAGGGGATCTAGGTATGACAGAAGAGGAAGAAAAACATATTCCTCTTCTATATCTTTTACAATCCCCACTTGCGTAATTGCCTTTTCTTTCTAAACAAAACAAAGCTCCATTTATTGCAGCCTTCCCCTATACATCCCACAGGATAAAAGCACGAAAAGCCCCTGCCGTATATAGAGTTGCATGGCCAGTCCACCTTTACTGTCTAAATTGTGCCTGGGAATGCTAAGGAATTTGGACTGCAAAGCACATGGTGGATAACAGAACTAAGAACCCCTCCCCCAAATAGAAGCTATGATTCTAGTCCTCATCATTCTGAATCCAGCGCTGGTGCAACTGGAAGCAAAGCAAATGCTCTCTTGTATCGAGGTAAACCAATGGTCCATCTAGTTCGGTGCACTCTACACCAGGCCTGGGGAATATCTGGACTTCCAGATATTGTTTGTAGAATCGTAGAATTATGGAGTTGGAAGGGGCCTAGAAGTTCTTCCAATATTTCAGGTCCAAGATATCTGCCTAGAGATTCCCCAGGCTTGGCAGCATGGAACAGTGGAAATCCACAGTGGTCTGAAACAGCCATCAATGATAACCAAGACGAAATATGGTGATCTGCACTGCAGAGCTGCTGAGGAGGTCTGCAGGAGCATCTGCTCTAAGCTGGCTTGAAAATCATAGAATCATAGAATCATAGAGTTGGAAGAGACCTCAAGGGCCATCTAGTCCAACCCTCTGCCATGCAGGAACCCCCATCTCAATATTTCTGACAGATGGCCATCCAGCCTCTGCTTAAAAACCTCCAAAGAAGGAGACTCAACCACCCTCCACGGCAGCATATTCCACTGCCGAATAGCTCTAACTGTCATGAAGTTCTTCCTAATGTTCAAATGGAATCTCTTTTCCTGTAGTTTGAAACCATTGCCCCGAGTCCTAGCCTCTGAAGCCATGGAAAACAAACCTGTTCCCTCTTCAATATGACATCCTTTCAAATATTTAAACATTGCTATCATATCCCCTCTCAGTCTTCTTTTAGAGAGGCTAAACATTCCCAGTTTCCTAAGCCGTTCCTCATAAGACATTTCCTCCAGACCCTCAACCATCCTGGTTGCCCTCCTCTGTACCCGCTTGAGGTTGTCAACATCCTTTTTAAATTGAGGCGCACAGAACTGGACCTAGTATTCCAGGTGGGGTATGACAAGAGGAGAATAGAGTGGTACTATCACTTCTCTTGATCTAGACACTATGGTTCTGTTGATACAACCAAGAATCGAATTGGCTTTCCTGGCCACCGCATCACACTGCTGACTCATGTTCAATTTGTGGCTCCAAAGGTGCCTCAAAGGTATCATCGGGAAAAGTTTTATTACTCCTGTTGGCTGATGATGATATTGACTCCTCTGCTACCTTGATCCCACGAGTTAGATTGACTCCATTAAGGAAGCCACAGCCTTGAGATTACAAGATCCGATAGTTCAAGATAAGACTTCGACAAACGGATTAATTCATTGGGTCGGCAGATGTCGGGCCCGACTTGGGTTCGTGGAAGAACAAGAAAGAGGATCATGGGATGGGTTCCCAAAGATAATTGAAGAGGTTTGGGTGCTTGAACCTACAGACAATGAGTTTAGAAAGCTCAGGGCAAGCTACCTATTACACACCCTTTTCTTCTCTGATGCCTGCTGGCTCCGTCCAACCATCCAAACTTTTCCTCTTGGGACAGCTATTTCATTTGCTTTATAAAGGATGAACTGATCTTGGTTTTCTTGGTCTACATAAATAGTTGCAAATGTGATTCTGTCTGATGGAATATAATTTCCTCTGGCAATCACAGAATGATTCCTGGAGATCAGATCAAGGCATGATCTACTCTGCTCTCTTCTTTCCATGGGGGGTCCAGAAAGACATGGACCAACCACATCCTCGGTCTCATGTTCCCTAGAAATCACTGTATCCACTTTCCTGTATACGATCTGTGATCCTAGAGGTGATCTATAGCCAGCCTACCAATGACCTTACTCTCCCTGAGTACTCTCCTACTCTCCTATGCTGGCCGCCCCATCTATGCTGTCTTTACGGAAACAGGCAAAGACCTTTCTCTTCAGACAAGCTTTCCCTGAATGATGGACTACTTTTATATGAACCACCATACATGACTTGTGTTTTATAACCACTTATAATTTTGTGTTTATATCTCTCCCTATGTGATTGCATTGATGCTATGTTATCAAATGTTAGTTTTACTGTTGCCTTCTCATGCTGTAGGATACCTCTCAATTCCCTGTTTCTCAAACTGGTTGTTACTTAATTGTAATGGGCTGTATATTGTCTCTCCTTACTGTTAGCCACCTTGGGTCCTTTTCCAAGGAGAAAGGCGGGGTAAAAATACTCAATAAATAAAAATCAATAAATCGTGCCAGTAAATGCCATGCCTCCACAATTCTTAAAAACAGCACTAGACTTTTTCATGATCTTATATTTCACTTTTATTCCAAAATATTCACAGCCGAACCCAAGAGGGGCTCAAGTCTTCACACAACACAAATATCCATGTGACAAAATTTCACTCATGTTCAAGTATAGACAGATGTTTGTTTGACTTTTAAAATGACAATGCAAACTCAGTCTTCAGTCCCATTTTTAAAAATATATAACATGTTGTTGATGTATTGTTTACAATATCCCACATTTTGGCAATGCGCAAATTTACAACTTCTTTTGAAAGAATCAAGCCCGATACTTGATCGTAGAGAATTCTACATTGAGTGAAGGCACCACCTCCCTACGGAAGAGAGATGGCACCCGCGTCTTGAATATTTGCATTTTAAGAACACCACAAAGAAAGGGAGGGAGGCGGGAGAAACAGATCTTCATAGATCCAAGCCATACATTTCTGTTCAGAACAAATGAAAAAAAAAACAAGGCCCGAGAGGGTTTCACAAGCTCCTGTACAAAATACGGGCTTAGAATATAGTACATGGTAGACCACCATTGGTGTTTTCTCCATCTATAAACATTTCTGATCCAGACCATCGTTTGGACCAGTGTGTGTCTATACCATCCAGCTGTGGTTGGCATATGGGAAGCTGCCTTGTATTGAATCGATAGTTCCCCCACTGGGTTTGCCTACACTGGCTGGTGGTCCCACTGGGTTTCAGATAGGGATTGTTCCCCAAGCTATGCTCGGATTTGAACCCGGGGTCCTTTAACTTGCAAAGCACATGCTCTACCATTGAGCTACATCCCTTCCCCACTGCAGGTTGCGTCGGGGAAGTTTTGGGCTTCTGGAACACAAATATAATTCCAAAGAGCTTATGCAGTTGGTCATGTATACGGCAGATCCTGTTAGAACAGGAAACACTTTGATTTGGCCAGAGCGGATAAGGTTCTTTTGGGGGGGGTGGGGGTGGGGGTGGGGGTGGGGTTTTGCTGGAAGTGAAGAAGGAACATTTGCGTAAGCGTGGCCCCCTCGGCCCACATTGGCAATAAATAAAGTTTAAAAGGAGCTTCAGTTGCAACAACAACAAAAAACCACCAGGGCATTTCTACTGAGCAAATCTAGTCTCAAAATGATGCTGCTCGTGATCTTTTGCCTGAAAAGAGAATTTCATACCAAATGGTGCTATGAAGGCAGGATGCCTTGTTGATTTGCAATCAGGGCTTAAGAGAGAAACATAAATTCTCAGCACCATGTTCTGTGCTGCAGTTTGATGATGATGATGATGATGATAATAATAATAATAATAATAATAATAATAATAATAATAATAATAATAATAAATAATAATAAATGTGGATCATTGATAGTGCTATACCAGGTGATAGTAGAGACACTGAGAAACAACTTGAAAAAATTACCCGGTATCAGGATCTGAAAATTGAACTTCATAGACTTTGGCATAAACCGGTACAGGTGGTCCCGGTGGTAATTGGCACACTGGGTGTGGTGCCTAATGAGCTAAGCAAGTATTTAGAAGAAATTGGAGTTGAAAAAGTCACCATCAGTCAGCTGCAGAAAGCCATCTTACTGGGATCTGCTCACATAATTCGCCGATACATCACATAGTCCTAAACGCTTGGGATTGGGAAGTGTTCGACTAGTGATTTGTAATACAAATTCCAGCATAGTTATCTTGTCTGCGGTGTGATTATTATTATTATTATTATTATTATTATTATTATTATTATTATTATTATTATTATTATTATTATTATTATTATCATCATCATCATCATCATCATCATCATCATCATCATCATCATCAGCAGCAGCAGCAGCAGCAGCAGCAGCAGCATCAATAACATCAGTCATCATGAAATACCACTCAAAAATATTAACATTTAAGTCAAGAATTAAGGGTCTGTCTCCCTCATGAGGGAGAATGAGAATTCAATTATATATCTTCTGGACGGTTCCATTCATTACATGGAGGGCCATGTAATGAGGGCTCCATTTAGGCAACTAGCTTTGAAATCAGTTGCACAAACCACCGTGGCAGAAGTTTGCACGCCTGAGTTGTGCAGCCAGTCACTTGAGCTGTAGAAGGCTGAAGCAGCACCAAAAACAAACAAACAAACAAACAAAGCCCCAAGTTGTGCAACTATTTGCAGAGCTAAAAAACCAAAAAGCCCTGGAAAAAACTCCTGGAACACCACATATGTGGCTTTCTTCTCTGCTCATGACAGGTTGGGTTAAGGCCTAAATCTCCCAGAGCCATTCTGAGAGGCAACAAAAGGGATCATTAATAAAAAGGAGATGAAGAAGAACCTCTCCGGAAATGGGCAAACCAAAGCTTGGATAGATAGATAGATAGATAGATAGATAGATAGATAGATAGATAGATAGATAGATAGATAGATAGATAGATAGATAGATAGATAGATAGATAGATAGATAGATAGATAGATAGATAGATAGATAGATAGATAGATAGATAGATGGATGGAAGGAAGGAAGGAAGATAGATAGATAGATAGATAGATAGATAGATAGATAGATAGATAGATAGATAGATAGATAGATAGATAGATAGATAGATAGATAAAAATTCTTTGCAAACAGAAATTCAATTGCCACGAGGGATAAAAAGAAACAGTAAATATCACAATCACCAGCCATTGGCCCTTACTGTAGTAGGTTCAATTTACCACCTACACTTTCTCTTCTCTTGGGTGGGGGTCCGGTTGGACGAGGGTGGGATTCCCCAATTGTGTGCAAACTGGCTCCACCGGTGCTTCGCTCCAACTCAATGTTGAATGGCCCTTGGGCACAGCTTGACGCGCGGCCCCCACCTTGTGTTTCTTGGTAAATTACATACATGATTACTCACTACGAGTGAATACAGTTAAGATGTGTAAGTCCACTTACAATGGTCCGTTCCCTTAGCTCTGATCAGCTAGCTTTGCATCTTAGAATCAAGATATACATCTCTTTTCTCTTTTTTTTCTTTTGCTAATATTTTTTTAAAAAAACCAACCACCAAAAAAGAAGAGTCTTTTCACTGAAAATCCCCCAGTTCAGAATGCACAGGAAAGACATCCTCCTGCTTCCTTTTTGCAGAGCGTGTTCCAGGGGTTTCCAGCGGAAGAAGGTCCTTGAGATATGACAATATGCCATACTTAGAGAATTTTAAGTCATGGACTTATTTCAGAACGAAGGGTCACTTTCGCTTCCATCTGCAGAAGACACAAAACAGACAAGATGCCCTTGGTTAGCAAGCGGCCAACCACCCAAGAAGAACAGCCCAACCTGATGCTTGCGTATCTTCATTCCTAGGCTTAGGGACTAGAAACTTGTTTTCTAAAAAGGAACGGAACAGGGATGGGTTTGGGAATCTAGGCAAAATGGTACCGTGTGACTAGAGAATAAACAAAACACATCTACCTTTGGGGAGCCTGCCCCCCCTCACTTGTGGATGATGAAACCCACGGTTTTAGGACCATACAACGTTGTCCTAGATCAGTGATGGTGAACCTTTTAGAGACCGAGTGCCCAAGCTGCAATTCAAAACCCACTATTTTTTTTGCAAAGTGCCAATACAGTAATTTAACCTGTATACAGGTGGCTATGAAGGGGAGATGTCGGGTGCCCATAGAAAGGGCTCCGAGTGCCACCTTTGGCACCCGTACCATAGGTTCGCCATCACTGTCCTAGATCAAGTCCTGTTGCTCCCTCTAACTGAGGGTGGTTTTTCAAGCATTTCAGATGAGAAAGTCCCCCCAACCCTGACCCTGAGACCTTAGGAATGGCGAACTGATGCTCAGCTTGTAGGCCGGGCCCATCCCCTCCCTCGGTGATGCCCCCTCCTGCTCACCTTTGTGGAAGCCGTCTTGCATCTGGCTCTGGAGTTGATACAACTCATCTAACCCGTCACAGGGAGAGTTTGAGGCACATGTCTCAAAGGCTGTTTCGTAGGTGGCCAGTTCTTCCAAAAAGCTGTGCTCTTCTGGAGGAGGGAGGCCCGCGCTGGGCGAAGGAGCCAAGGCCCCGGGGTTGCTATCTTCGGCGTCCAAACCCATTGGACTACTGACATTCCCACCGCAGAACGGGTGGTGAGGGCACCTCATACCTGCGCCAGCTTTCTCAAACAAAGAGGCAGACAGGTCTTGGAGGAGGGTCTCGAGAGCATCCTCTCCCGGGAGCTCATCATCCTCTGAGCAGGTCAACAAGGAGAAGTCGAGGCTCCTCCAGGTCTTGGCAGGCTGGAAATCCAGGCACAGTTCCGGGACGGCGTCCGGAGCGGAGCCATCTAGGGTCACCTGGGCGGTCTTGGCGAGCTCTCTGGAGGCAACGGAGCCGAAGGCTTCGGCCAGGCTGCTGATATGTTGAGCCAACAGTTCGATCTCATTCTTCTCTTTTTCAGAATATCTGAAGAAGGTCTGCTTGATAGGGGAGGCCTCCGGCGTCAGGATCCCCTCGGGCACCATGGGCACGTCTACATAGAGGGGACCTCTGATTTCCGGCATGGTCATGACGGTACAGTCCCCATTACCAGGGCTGTCCGGGGTCGGCGGTAACTTCTCATAGAGAGCACTGCATTGTTCTTGGGTATAGAACAGCTCGGAAATAGTAGTGGTGGTGGTGGTGGTGGCGGCGGCGGCTGTGGTGCCGGTAGCGGCAGCAGCGGAAGGAGCAGCAGGAGCTGCCATGGGTAGGGTCATGGTCATCGGATCCGCGGGGGCAGAGGCGGGCGTCGGGATGTAGGGTTCCTGGGCCCCAAACAAGAAGGAAGAGCCCTGGTGGGGCGTATACGGAGGAGTGCAGACAAAGTCTTTGGAGGAGGAGCTGCTGAGGTTGTCCCTTCGCGACGTCTGTTCATAAGCTCTCGGGAAGGCGATGTAGCTGAACACGGGGCCCTTGCCAGGGAAGCTGAGGGTGGAGCCAGGAGCCGCCTCCTCCATGGAGGAGATATTCCCTGATTCCATCACTTCCTGGGGCAGGGGATCGGCTGTGGTTTCTGCGAAGGCAGAGGGGCATTCCGTGCTGCCGGCACCACCGAAATCAAACGACGGTGCCACGACCGTGCCAGTCGGGGTGCCGGCTGCAGGAGTGAAGACTTGATCCGGGGTGGAGAGCTGCCCTGGGGAGAGAAGGCCTTCCAGGAAGGCAGGGGTGCTTCCGAGGGTGTAAGCCAGCTGGCTTTCTTCTGCGGACAGCTGCTGCTTGAGGCACCAGGCTTCAGAGTCACTGGAAAAAGTTAAGAGAGGAGGAAATAAGTTGCAGTATCTTACTGGGGGGGGCAGTCTCCACAAAGCAGAAAGGTAAAGCCTACAACCTCCATCCCTCTGTATGCATGGGTTTCCTTTCCCGTTATCAGACAGGGAACTACAAATTGTGGGCATAGACATGCATGTCTCTCCCAACCTTGCATGACAAGGCCTCACAACGGTCCCTCTGTCCCAGCTGCAGAGCCAACCCCCTCCTTTCCCCCTAAATAATCTGATTTCTTGAGTTATCAGACCTCTGTTGTGAGGATGATTTCTCATTATAGTGCCTGGATGCAAGGAGTGACTTTTAAAAGCTCCACATAGCCAGAGCTGTTGTCTTCAGGGGTATTAAAACAAAAACCCAAAGCAGTGTTTGTGTTTTTAGGGCACTCACACTATTTCAGCTTCCCTGGTTCTCAGTGTTGAAATTTTTCTAAGCTGCATGTCCAAACACATTCTGTGCTTGAGGGCCCACATTTGCTCAAAAAGAACCTCAGCAGAGGTGATCAAGACCAAGTCTTCGAAATTTTGTTCGTTGCCTGACTAATTAAAAAGCAACTTATACTGCATCTCAATCCATCTATCCAGCAAGAGGTGAAAGTCTTGAAGCTTACCTGATTATATAGTTGTGACTGGTGATGGGAACATCAGAATTCTCCATGCGGAGCAGGGAATATATCCATATCCAGTTGACACCATCTTTGGTTTGAAGTCGGATGACCATTTCAGCCTGAGTTTCACTCGTGTCACCCACTTCAGAAAAGAGCAAGCAAGAGAAATGTTAGGTTTCTGGCTTCAGCCAAAGAAACATCCACAGCCAAAATCTGTTGCTGCTGAATTCCACCACCACCCTGCTAGGTCCAGGAAACAGGATGAGAAGATTGCAGAACCCAATAAGATACTTACACAGACGGTAATGCTGAGTGGAAGCATGGCTCAGATCTTCTGGATGAATCAGACTGTACCATGATTTGCAAAACAGCTCAGTTTTCTCAAAACCCAAGTAGAATATCACACTAGAAGAAGTAAAGAAGAGAATGCTCCGTGCTTTTGATCAGCAGAGATTGAATTGATCAACTGTTTTCTCTCTAGGGATAGGCTGGTCCTATTATTAGGCAAATGTCAATGTCCTTGCTCTCTATAATCATTTCCAAATTATTTCATATTCCCCACCACCACCACCACCACCCACAACATTCCTGATCCGAACACTGCATAACCCCAGGGCACCTTCTCACCTTTCAGAGATGTCCACAATGGCCAGGTCTTTTGTGTGGCGACTCTCGAAAGAAGACAGGAAGAAAGAGCTCTGGCTGATCCTGGGCTTGGGGTCCAGAGGGGTGCAGAAAGCAGTGAAGACCGCATTGTTGGACCAATAGGAGCCGGGTGGGGGCTGGTGGAACCGTCCTCGGATCAGGACCAGTTTATTTCCGGCACTTTGGCGCCTGATGGTCTTGGAAGTGTTGAAATGGCAACGGAAGAGCCGATCTGTTGTTTTCAAAGAAAGAGGGTGCAGAGAGGTCAGAAGTGCCACAAACATTTATTTATTTATTTATTTATTTATTTACAGAATTTTTTAAGCCACCCCACTACCAAATGGCCTCTGGGTGGCCATATAACCCCACTGTTCTGTTTGCACTGTTAATACAATCTCTAGCACAGACCACGTCATTCTACTCTTGTAAGTCTTTGGTAAACTCTGCTCATTTTTAGCGGCATGCTTTTCTAGCTTGACTTCTAAAATAAGAAGAATCTTCTGGGTTAATCTTCCAAGAATCCCAGCCCTCTGATTTGGAAGCCCTTTCCCTTAAACCTCAAGATCCAAGAGTTGAGTTGGGTTAATCCTTTGTGACCAGGCAGTCTCTGTAAGCTAAGAAACACTTCTCACTTCATTTTGCTCCAAGGTTGGGCCTGGATCTCTAAACAAAGCTTTTGGAGCTGAGACTTTATGATTTCTCATTTGAATTAACCCTGCTTAAGCACTGTTCTAAATTTATCATCAACTCCCTCTCTTCATGGGAAAGGAGCATCCACCATTAGTTGTCCCGGCACAGGCCTCAGTTTTACAAAGGAGAACTCACCGGTATCCGTTGGAGAAGGCAGTGCCAGTTGGTTCCTCATCACAAAATGATCCACTGGGTCAATAATGTCATAGATGCTGTCTCCTTGGGCAACCAAGTCCACCTGCGGGTTGAAGAAGCAGATGACAATCAGTGAGGGTTGCTAAACCACCGGCCATGAGTACTACAGTGTGAGAATTGCTAGTCTCAAAAACGGGGTTTTAAACAACTGAAAGGTTTCTTAATCAGAACAATCTTGTTGAACTAAGTGCTTTGCTAAGGGATTCTCCTGCTTACTCGTTTTATAATAAAAGGGCTTCTCCTTCCACCATTTCTCATTGCTTTCCACCATTTCTCATTGCTTTCCATGCTATCGAGACACATACCATGGAGTGTCCCAGGTGTTCCACCACATTCTCTGAGACATAGATGAGTTTGCCTTCTCCAGTGAAAGCCAACAGGAAGCCCGGAAGCGTCTGCATGAAATCATCCAAGTCTTGGGAAGACAGCAAGGTCTCCAAGCTTTCCAAAGCTGCACCTGTTGAGGAGAAAGAGGAGAAGCGGGTGTCAGGAAACAAGCTTCCTTCATCGTCTTCCTTTCGTGTGTCAGAGAATGTGCAGCATATGGGAGCTCAGCGGCAGGCTGTTTCAGCACCGTGGACAGCAACTTTGGCTTGCTTTCAGCACAGCGGACAGCGGCTACTGAAGGGGGGCAGGAACCGGTCTAGTTGGTGGCTTCAGCACCCTGGAGAGCGACCTGTTGCATCCCCATCAACCCAAGACAAGGGAAAGATGCTCCCAGCCAGCGATTCCTTCTCCCAACTTTGGTCCACCGCTACCTTTGAGCACCCCCTGTCTCTGTTGCCACCCTGACCAACCACCCTGAAGGTCTTGTTGTAGCTTACCTTTGGAGAAGAAGATGGATTTCCGTGTGTAGATGCACGCCAGCGACATGATGTGCAGATAGGACAGCCGGAGTTTGTCTCCTTCTGCGATGGGCAACAGGTCTTTGAGGTTCCGGATCTCTGCATTGATCTGGTCCCGCCGCGCTTTGGAGGCTCCCTTCGTAGACCGGTACATCTCGGCTCAGCTGCTGGCAGGGCTCGGTGCAGCTCGCCGTCCGCCGTCTTCCCTGTGCCTCTGGTTTCTCTTCTTCTTCTTCTTCTTCTTCTCCTCCTCCTCCTCTCTTTCTCTCTTCCTCGGATGCCTGCCTGTGGATCTGTTGGAGAGCCACTGCCTGCTTCCCATCTTTTATAGGCTGTTGGGAGTGTGGGCACTTGCATGTTAAGGAAAGTGGGGCGGGAAGATTTGTTCAGATCAATGGAGGGACAAGGCTGCCGAGTCGCTCCCTCCTCCCTTCTTTGGGCTTGGGGGAACCCTACGTCACTGGCTCCTGAATGACGTGGTGAGGGGAGGGGGGGAGCGGAGGAGGGAGCCAAAGAAACACTGCACCGAATTAGGAGATGAAGGAGGCAGAGGAGGGAGGAGAGAATTGACTTATCTTGGTTGACTCTCAGATCCACTCTTTTTTTACCCCATTCCTTCCCTCCCTCCCTCCCAGACTCAGAAAATCATTTTCAAGCTCCAATCTATTTTATTCCTTTCCTTCTCACAAACCAGGGCTTGCTGTCTCTCAAATTCTTCATAGGCATTCATCCATTCTTGCATTTTTCTCTTTCCTTCCTTCCTTCCTTCCTTCCTTCCTTCCTTCCTTCCTTCCTTCCTTCCTTCCTTCCTTCCTTCCTTCCTTCCTTCCTTCCTTCCTTCCATTCATCATCAGTTCCTTCCTTCCTTCCTTCCTTCCTCCCTCCCTCCCTCCCTCCCTCCCTTCCTTCCATTCATCATCAGTTCCTTCCTTCCTTCCTTCCTTCCTTCCTTCCTTCCTTCCTTCCTTCCTTCCTTCCTTCCTTCCTTCCTTCAGTCCATCAATTGCTCCTTCCTTCCTTCCTTCCTTTGCCCTTCTTTCCTCTCTTCAGCTGATACGATGAATTGTTTGCTCTGTATATATCATTTCCTTTCTTCCTTTCCTTTCTCTTTTCTCCCATTCACCCCCTAAAAATCAAACTAATTTACCTGCTTTAGTGACTTCTTTCTCTATACATTTCCCTGAGCCTTTCTTCAGCCTCTTGTGATGGTACAAACCCCAACATTATGTCTGTGATAAATCTCTTCCTAGATGCAGTAAAAACAAAGTACCACAGGGAAAAGGTGATGTAAAGGAGATACTGTATATCTGTTTGCATGAAAGGTAGTCCTGAACTGCCGTTTAAAACTAATAATAATAATAAAGTCTATATTGTGTTCTTTTAAGCTTGGTCTCTTTCATCTAAATATGTGTTTGTGCATCAATTTAGTGTTGTCAGGTTTTTATTTTTGTTTTAGAAAATGCACCTTTTCATTACAAATAAATAAATAAATTCAAGCAATTATGTACAGTATTTGGAAAGCATTTTAAGGCATTCCTTTTGTTTTTCTGTCTTCCTCTTTTGTATTCTTTATCTGACATACCCTGATAGGGGTTTCTCTCTCCCCCCCCCACCTCTTTTGTTTTCTTCGCTTTTTGTCTTTTCAAGGAAAGAAAACTCCGCTGAGCCCACCTTTATATAAGATTTTTTGCCTTTTCTCCCACATGGCAGCCTATGAGGGGTGAGTTCCTTTTCTATTTTCTTTCATCATTCTTTTTTTTTAAAGAAAAGATATTTTATTTTTGTAAACAAATAATAAAAACAGGTGTTCGGCAGTACTTTTCTCTAGGCCAGAGATAAGCTTCGGAGTGAAAGGGACCAAAAGAAACAGAAAAGTACCTTTTCTGGCTGCTTGGTTGCCAGAGCAACGGAAGGAAAAGTGACAGCTCTCCCTCTCCTATTTTTGGGAGGTTATCCTTTCTTCTCTTTCTCTCCCCCCCCTCCTCCCCAGGTTACCTAAATAAGGTAGCTTTCTTTTGCCCAGTCTCTCATTCCATATAAGGAAAAAAAAAGCTGTGATGATGCAGATAACCCTTTCAGGTTCGGATGTTTCTGCATTGCTTTGGAAGCTGCCGAACCCCTAGCATCTCACTGGCTGTACTTCTTCCAGATGGGGTGCAAACAAGAAAAAGAATAAGGTTAAAGACACATATATAGCCAAGATATCTCCCGGGGGGGTGTTGGTTGTTTTCATTGTATTTGATTCAGTGTTTTGCATTTGATAAGAGTGGTGCTGAAACAGCTCTAGTCAGGGACAAGTGCCGATTCTAAAGAGGAAACATCTCGACAGGGTTATGCAATTACTGCGTTCTGCAATGCAGCCTGCCTGTTTATGCAAGCAAGGGTTTCAGCTCCCTGAAAAGTTCCTCCGAAGTCAGATATGCATTGTATGCTCAAGCCTGTGTGTGTGTGTGTGTGTGTGTGTGTGTGTGTGTGTGTGTGTGTGTGTGTGTGTGTGTGTGTGTGTGTGTGTGTGTGATATCCGTTGCACACTCGGGGCCTTTCGGTCTCGTCCCTTCAAGGGATAAGGCAAGATCCCAGAAAATAACACCCCCAACCCCCTTTGGGCATAATTCCAAGACAAGGTGGGTGATACCTTTCCTGGTCTAATCCTTATATTCTAAATATTCCTAACCACAGAGCTGGCTGGGAAGCAGAGCTCCTCAGAGTCACCTGGGAAGGACTTAAGCAAGCCTGCGCTGGTGAGAAGAGCCCAAGAGCTTTCATCTACCTCTGCCATGGCAGTGCCTTCAAGAGAGGCTGGACTACAAATCCCATTATCCCCTCAGCACAGCCCACTGTCCACGCCTTTTATGCCCGAAAGGCCTGGGTTTCTCCCAATGTCTCGGACCCAGGCATCAGCCGATCAGAGTGACAATCGTGGCCTTTCAGGACAAAGGCTGTCGTGAGTTATACTCTTGTCGAATGAAAGCGGAAATCTACCAAGGAGTGGCTGTTCTCTGTGGAACCCAGAGGAAGGTGATGATGATGGCCGCAAGAGTGATTAGGGTCGATTGTCCAGGTTTCATCACTCCCTCAAAACTTTTGTGTGCAGAGGACGGAGCATTGCTAACCACGTAAGCTGTGCAAGCTTTATCGTAAGAACTCCCCAGCCTCTTCTGCAGGGTGAAGAGTCTAAGTTGCACTTAGATAGGGTCAGTCCATTTATCTCTGTTCATAAGTGATCCTTTTTTACACCCTTGGTGGTAAGCTGCTGGATTCAAACGACAAGCAACCCTTTACCGGTCCAGCCACTCCTCCCTCCCTTTAATTGACTACGAGCAGCTATTCAGTGTTTCAGGTAAGCATATATATTTTTTTGTAACTGCCTGAGAACAACTGGGTCAAACCAGATCCCCTTTGGATACAGAATAAGTGCTCCTCTACCAAGCTCCAACACCCCTACAAAAAGTAAGATTCTAGTACTCATTGTTCTAAACAGTTTAAGTAGAAACAGAAGACGTTCCCTTAGAGTCCGCTGTACCTTTATCTGCTGCTGAGGGATAGGACTGCCCTGTGGCCTCTGGAAAATTTGCCACCTTGCAAAATCCTTGGTGAAATCTTGGAGGAAAAGTTTTCTAATTTTCTGCAGTTTTCTTGTTGGTAGACGAAAGGCAAGGCACTCATATGCGCAACATGCTTCCTCAGTATTGTGGCATGTTATGACAATGACGTGTCATGTCGTTGCCGGACGTGACAGTTAACCTGGGCTTATAAGGCACTGAGGAGATACTATGGGACTAATATGGGACTGGGCGACACCTAGGACTCCTGACGCCCCTGCGGAAAACACTGGGTTAAATCCAACTATGAATCCCAAGCAGAGTTGTTGGGTGAAAGGGGCCTGTGGCACAGTGGTTAAATGCCTGTCCTGCAGGTAAAACTGTGCTCACGACCTGGGGGTTCAATCCCAGGTAGCCGGCTCATGGTTGACTCAGCCTTCCATCCTTCCGAGATTGGTAAAATGAGTACCGAGCTTGCTGGGGGAAGGGGGGGCAATGTGTAGCCTGCATTATTGTATTAAAAACTGTAAACCGCCCAGAGACTATTTGAAGTGGTATGGGGTGGTATATAAGCAGAACACTTTGCTTTTGCTTTGCTTTGCTTTGTGCTGAGCCAACCAACTACACCGCATTCTGGAGAGACATGGGCAGGTTTGTGGTTTTGTGCTGTCCAGAAATACAGATGAGCGTTCACCTCTTCTTCTGGATTTAACCCAGAAAGCCTGAGATCTGATGGACCGTCCTGTCCATTTGGGTACCCAATGCATTCAATATGAAACCCACAAATAGTTGTTCCCTACCTCTATACACACACACATACCCAGAAGCCTCCTTGCTTAGGCTTCCATACCATACCCTCCTCCAGGCATGGATTAATCTCCTTTCTTCCCATCTCACATGTTAGCAAGGGAGAGACCCAGCCAGTGCCCTCAAGCTGCTGTGGAATCCACTCCCTTAATTTTGCATTGTCAGGGCCCACCTGTCAGAGCCCACCTGTCAGGGCTATTTTAGCTGTGGTTTACATCTTAGGGTGGGGGGTCAGTCTAGATAGCCCTCAAGAACCCTTCCAACTAACTGTACAGCTCTGTGAGTCTGCAACTCACTTGCATTCCCTATTGGTATATGCAGAAACCAAGACCCGTGAAAAGATCTTGCTGTGTGGAATACAGTATTTCTTTTCACAGTTCCAGGAAACTCTGTGTGGCTTTTACCTGTCTACCCCAGGCCTTGGAAGCTAGACCCTGACATGAAGCAGGGTCCTAATCATGTAGTGAGACAGCCTGCCTATCACCCTCCCCAACCCTCACTCAACAATTTTGGGGTTTTCTCCCAGGAAAAAGGAGTGGATCTCTCTTTTTATTTTTTTTTAAAAAATCAACGTACTTATGCAGATGCTGGGGTTCTCCTAAGTTTGCTGGCGCTGTCCCCCGATTGAGGCGCCTTCGGCTCAGTCTCTTATGATACTTACCCAAGGATGATAGGTTGTCTCTCAGTCCGTGGGAGGATGGAACGGGAAGAGAGGGAGGGAACCATCCCAAGAGACGGAGAGAAGAGGGAAAGGCAAGAGATTCTAAATACGCGGAGGTGGGGAGAACTTCGGGAAATGAATCGGCGGCGTTCCTATGCTGTTCTTTTAGAAACAGGCACTATAAATACACCAGGGAGCTCCCTGGTTTGGGGATTTTTTCCCCTCTCCTGCCAGCATCTTCTTTGCTTAAGATGGGCTCCTTTCCAAATTTTTTTTTAAAAACAAACCACTGCCTGGTGTGCCTTCCCCCTTAGAGCACCGAGCTCAGCAGTCAGGAGGAGGGAGGACCAGGAGGGAGAGCCTGCAAAAGAATGAAGCAGGGCAGAAAGGGAAGCCCCAGGGCTGGGCAAGAGAGAAGTGGGAGGAGGTGGATCAGAGACCCACAGGCCTTTATGATCAAGGGGTCAAGGTTACAAAAGATGAAGCTGGTCAAAGCAAGCTGGATTTCCCTGAGCACGGCTCCCCTTTCAACAACAAGAAGAAGGAGTGCCATTGCTCTCGGGTAATGGAGCAGACTGCCCGGGGAGCTAGCAGATTCTCCTCTGGGGGAGGTTTTAAACAGATATCAAATGGCTGCCTCTCGGGGATGCCCTGACTCAAGCATTCCCCTTCATCAGCAGGGGATGGTCTGGATGACCTTTGAGATCCCCTTCACAAGTCTGTAACTCTACAGTGGTGTGGCATTCAAATTCTTGTGGGTCCCACTGAAAAAAAAAACCCAACTTCCAGTGTTCTGGGCCGTGAGCAGCATCCAGCATAAGAGTCAGTGGAAAATCATGCATTCATTTCTTTAGAGCTAGATCATGTTTGCATGAGGGTTCATGGACAGAAAACTTCCCACCTCTGTGTGCCCAGATGGGGCTATAGGAGAGAACCAGGCCTGGATGTCAGCGGCCAGTAGTCAGCGCAGCCTCCGCAGGTCTAGAGGCCACCTACACCCATCCCTGGACCTTCTTTCACAAGATGACTCCACCTGGAACTCACCCTTGCTTTTTTTTTTAACTGGGAAAAACACATGTGATTGTTTTTAAATTTTAAAATAACTTGGAGAGGTAGGGCCCATTTAAAGCAGCGCTTCCCATCCTTGGTTTCCCCAAAATGTTTCAGGTCTGTCACACCCAGAAATCCTGACCAGCATGGGTAGCGGTGAAGACTTTTGGAAGCTTTAGGCCATGGGGATCTGGAGACCCATGGCTTTAAAGCATGGGAAATTGCATCCCGTGCCCCCCCCACACGTGTGTGTGTGTGTGTGTGTGTGTGTGTGTGTGTGTGTGTGTGTGTGTGTGTGTGTGTGTGTGTGTGTGTGTGTGTCTTGTTGTCTCTGACTGCACTTTAAGTCAACGCAAGCCTGCATGTTTTTTTTGGGGGGGGGGGAGTCCCTCAATGGAGAGGCTCTGCTCTAAAGGGGCAGCTGGCAAGACATCTATCTGCCTTCCTCTCTGCCCCGCCTCCATTTGGGTGAATCATCCCACACTGTGACAGTGACTCACTACCCTTGTGGCACACTCCGGTGGGTCTGGGGTAGGTGAGTTTGGGGAGGGTCACAAGGGTTATGGGGTTTCTGGTGGGGGAACAGGAGTGATGACTCCAAGGCTGCTCATGGCCTTGGCCCTTCCAGAAGCCTCCTCCCCTGCTTTCTTCCCCCATCACCAGCCTCCCACCCCTCCCCATCCTTTGCTCGGGCCCTGGAAGTCTTCCTGGGCCTTCTTTTGCCTCCCCCACCTCGTCTTGCTGCTAATTTGGGTTCTGAATCAAGAGGCTAAAAACAGCAACCGGAGAGCTAAACATAGCCAGCCTGGTGCGCGCGCACACACGCCACCGCACCTTCCCTTTACTCTCCAGCCTCTGTGCTGCACAGGCTATCGCTGCTGCTGCTGCAGCATGTGGGGGCGGCCAAGAGCATCGCGCATCAGGGCTGGAGAGACTGCCGCAGGGAAAGGAACGAGAGAGAAAACGGGGGCGTCGTTATCCAGCCAAGCTGTACTTTTGCCCTGTGGAAGATGGGGGGTTGAGGGACAAATATCTTTTTATTCATAGCCTTGTTTGCTCACCTCCCCCCACCATCCCACCACTACCACCACCACCACCACCAAAACAAAAGACAGATGCTGCACACCAAATGAATCATCAAGCAAAGAGAGCTTGCTGGCGACATGCATGATGTGCAGCCAGCGTCATGCACTGACACAGTGCAACATGAGACATGCAGGGAGAGGCGTGGGCAGCCGGATGAAGGCATGCCAAGGGTGATTTTCACGACTGCCGTTTACTAAGTGGGGAGCAAGGTCATGCATCCTTGATGTGTGCAGACGCAGCCTAAGTCAAAGGCCGAAAGATTATACTGTAAATTTCTAGTCCTCATGGTGCAGAGTAAGGAGCTGCTTTGGGAATCAATGTGAAATTAGATCCCTGGCCCATCTGGCCTCATAGTGCACACACTGACTGGCAGCAACAGCCATCCATGTTTTCAGACAATGATCTTTCAGGTGCAAGTCAGGAGAGGCAGCTCAGGCTCAGCCTTGGAGGGGTTTGTGCATAAAGCAAGTGTTGTTTCATTAGGTTGTTAACCTTTATCTAATAAGAACATAAGAACCTAAGAAGAGCGGTGCTGGATTAGGCCAAAGGCCCATCTAGTCTAGCTTCCTGTATCTCACAGTGGCCCCACCAGATGCGTCTGGGAGCGCATGAGACTAGATCTCTTTTCTCCTGATGCCACTCCCCTGCGCCTGGCCCTTGAAGTACCCCAGTTTTAAGCCTGGAGATGACACACATCTCCTTCATGGTTTGTAACCTGGGATGGACTTTTCTTCCAGGAATCTGTCCAATCCCCTTTTGAAGGCACCCGAAATTGTACAGCCACCCTTTATGCTTCCTTCCTCATTTAAGGGGAGCCCCCCACTGGGTCAGAAGGCTTCCAGGATTTGTGGGTCACTTTAGGAATGGGTCCTATTTGGTGTCCAAAGACATCGACCTTTGATACTGGGCCTCAGTGGGTGAAAACTGTCGCAAATCACACCAGCGCCAGCGATTCCATGGATTCAGAAGGGCCGTATTTTATTTACGGTGATTTCCTTAAGCACAGCAGTCTGTAGTTAGAGTAGGCTTATTTGAATCAGTGCAACCCCTGGAGGAGTTGACTCATGCACTGATCCAATGGACCTACTCTAGTGCAATTTACGAGCACTGGTGGTGGTGAAGGCTTCTGGGAATTGCAGTCCAAGAACACTTGGGTTGGGGGGTCCTTCACCATGTTTATAGTTCTCTGGTAAAGAACTATTAATATTTCCAATTTTTGAAGGCTTTCACAGCTGGGATCTGATAGCTGTTGTGAGTTTTTCCTGGCTGTTTGGCCATTTTTTTCTGGAAGTTTTTCTTCCTGACATTTTGCCAGACTCTGTGGCCGGCATCTTCAGAGGGCAAAGAGCTCAGGGAACTAGGAGTTCTCTCTGTGCTCTTGGGAAGAGGGCAAGAAGCTCTGAGAACTCCTAGTTCCCTGCGCTCCTTGCCCTCTGAAGATGCCGGCCACAGAGTCTGGCGAAAGATCAGGAAAAAAAACTTCCAGAACACGACCAAACAGCTCGAAAATCACATCTATTTCCACATTTCTTTTTGCAAGGAATACCCAGCCAGCTGCAAAAACTGCATCTAGGAGGGTGTATCTTTCTCGCTCTTAAGCCTTGGAGCCTTAACCACCATCCTCTGAGTAAATGCACCAAGTTTTTATGAAACCTTTTCTGAAACAGCTACTATATACACTGTACCCAAATGGGATCCATGGATTCAATCGTTGCCCTTCCCCAGAGTTGGCATGCTAGAGGTGGAAAAAAACCCCACCACTTTTGACATTCTCCTGAAAGCATGTGGAGAAGGAACCATGCTTTTTCTGTAGATTTGTACAACACCAGTTTAAAGACTGGTACAAAATCAATGACTACCAAGGACTCAGCCCTCCAGTGGGCTTAATCCCAGATCCTGGCCCACCCTTTGTTCTTGAAACAGGAGGTCTTTCCTTCCTCTTTATTTTAATTCTTGGGTTATGACTGAATAGGAAAACAGGTTCTGTTCTAAGAAGCTGCGCCCGAGGTGTGAGATTGACTGCGGCCGCCAGTTTTAATTTCGTCTAGGAAATGTATATGGAGGAGAGATGGAAAGGACAAATCAGGTGGTGGACAATGAAGAAAGAAGCAAGGAACATCTGGTGGAGAAAAAAATAAATGTTCCTGGGGCCGAAACTTCATTACATAAAACAGCCCCTCACTGCTATGGCCTTTAATCTGCTGCTTTTAATAGCCCAAGAGAACAAGCTATTTATATGCTTCCACCTAGCCAGAACAATATATATATATATATATATATACACGGTATATAAAGAAATCATTGTCAACAAAGAGAGCTTTTTTAAAAAAAAATTGTATTTGCAACTGTGTTTGCAACGGGCTCTTTCCAAGACCGTGATGGAGGGGATGATGGGAAATGACAGCCACGTTTGGCATCCACTTGTGGGTCATTTATACACTTCCCAGTTGCCAAAACACAGCCCTTTAGAGGTTGGGGAGGTATGTCCTACTGCTCTTGCCTTGGTGACTCTATAGATGAGGTTCACCATTGACGCTGGAACAACACTACCATAGCCCCTCCAATCCAACCCCTCTTACAAGAGAGAAGGTTTCTTGGGGAGGTCTTACACATGTGGTTGTTTTTTTTTTTTTTTAAACCATTTGGGCTGGAACCGAATGACCTTGAAAGGCAGTCCTCCATGAAAACAAAAAACCTCCCATGATTAGGTGGGGAAAAAGAGGAAGCCCTCTGGTCCAATCTATCCTCCTCCCCCTTCCTAGGACGGCACGTTTTCCTAGGAACGAGCCTTTGTGTTGACGTAAGATATTCACATAAGAACCTAAGAAGAGCCCTCCTGCATCAGGCCAAAGGCTCAACTAGTCCAGCTCCCTGTATCTCACAGTGGCCCCACCAAATGCCTCTGGGAGTGCATGAGACTAGATCTCTCTCTTCTGATACCACTCCCCTGCATCTGGCCCTTGAAGAACTCCGGTTTCCCGCTCTCTGGCCAGTGTTAACATACCTGTCCCTACCTTGGATGCACCTGTCAGTGGAATTCACAGGATAAGGAAAGCCCTACCCCGGTTATGCCCCAAAGGGGGACGTGTCGCCCTGGAGGGAGGGCCATTGGAGAGTCCTGAAAAATATTCCTTTGGGCCCCACCCCAAAATATGCTGTAATGGTTAGAGTGCTGGACTGAGATTTAGATTCAAGTCACCATTCAGCCTGGAAACCAGTGGAGGGATCCAGACTAGTCCCTCTCGGTGAGCCTGGCCCATCTTACTGTGGGGACCAAGTAAGAAGGAAGTAACCCATGTATATGACCTCCCTGGAAGAAAGAATGGGACATAAATTGGAAAGGACAATTTTACCTGTGAAGTAGGCTTCCTCATCCAGTGGGTCCCCGGCCGTCCTTGGACTAAAAAACCCAGAAGCCTTCCCCACGACCTATGCTGACCAGGATTTCTGGGAGTTGTAGTCCAAGAGAACACCTGAGGGCCCAAAAGTCTGGAACCACAGAGACAGACCGCCAGGCCAGCACTCGGGGGGATCAGCCTTCAAATACCTGCAGAGCCCTGGAGAGTAAGCAAGTGACAACTCGGGCCATCTTCTGCCCCAGAGCATGGGTCCCTCCAAATGTTTAATTTTTTTTCCTAAGCCCCATATTTTGCTTGCCCCCTCATCTCTAATCCACCCACCCCCATCTCCGCCTTGCAGAGAAAAGGGTACAAAAAAGTGTAAGGAGCGTAATCAAGCCAAGTCCCGTCTTCATCGAAAATATCTTAGCCGTTGCCATGGCCACCCACCCACGGCCTCACCAAAAAGGACAAGAAGGTTCAGGAACGGGAGGTGGGAGTCAGCTGCTTTTTATAGAAAGGATTGTGTTTGTATGCGATTGTGGAGGTGGAGCAGAAGGTGGGAACCAATCCTTGGCAAAGGGTTCAAACCCCCGATTCTCCACGAAGACCTGAACATCGTTGTGTTCATACCAAGGCCTGGGTTTATTCCCCAAAAGGGACAGGTTTCGCCCTATGGGATTGGAGAAATATATTGCCCCACTAAGCGCTCTCATGGTGGGCCACAAATGTCCCCCTCTGCCCTTTTTGCCTGAGGAGACCAAAGTGTCTTTTAGATGAACAGGTGGAAATCAAAGGAGCAACATATCTATCAATGCCGTCTGCTGTGAAGGGAAAGACAACTCCACCTGTTGACAGGTTTTTCAAAGTCTGCCCAGCCCAATCTTCCCCCTTAAAAGTCTCTTTTTAGGGATTGGCTGTAAAATGAGGAAAAAAAAAAAAAAAAAAAAAAAAAAGCAAAGTGGTCTGCTTATATACCGCCCCATACCAGGATATTTTGGAGATCTGGCTCCTTGCTGCCAGCCCCCCAGCGATACTCATTTTACCGACCACGGATGGATGGAAGGTTGAGTGAACCTTGAGCCTGCTACCTGGGACTGAACCCCCAGGTCGTGAGCACAGTTTTACCTGCAGGACAGGCATTTAACCACTGCGCTGCAGAAGATATGTGGGCAAATTTCTTTGACATGTGAGACATTTATTCTCAAGGAATCATAGAATAGTTAAGTTGGAAGACCAGAGATCTTCAGTGGTACAAACCAAAGGATCTCTGCCAGGTGGGTTGTCCAAATTTCTCTTGAATGCCTCCAGGGTTGGAGCACCCGCCAAGTGAGCAAGGCTGTTGAGGACAGGATATTTTGGAGATCTGTCCTTCACCCCTCCTGAGGCACTTCCTGATCCGCTGCTCTTAGCTGGCTTCCTGTGTCCCCACCCCTCCGCACTTCCTGGCTGCGTGAGGGGAGGGAGAAAAAGAGAAAGAAAAGCATGCTCACCTTGTTCTGCCTTTGGTCTCTGTAAAAGTAGCTCTTAAAGGGGCGGGAGCCAAAAAACAACAAACAGAAGCAAGGAGAGCCCCGCACTCACTGTCGTTACACTGGATCAAATAATTTTCACCTCCAAAGAGCAGGTACCTGAAAGGTGCGCTGGGATGCGCTAAAGTGGGCGTGGTCGCACCTAATTTCCTGTTAACTCCGGAGCTGGTGGGTAAACATTTTTAAGCTCCGGAGCTGGGAGCCATTTGCCCCGGAGTTTAGGGGTCGTGTATAAACGCCCTTAATGGCCCTGAACAAAAACAATAGAGGTACAATATAGCTAAAATGCCTTTGTAAGCAGCTTAAAAATCTGGGCAGTACTCAAACTTGCTGCTCCAATCAAGAGGTCCAGTGTGACTACTTGCTTCTGATCTAGCCCCATACTGCTCACTTTGACTGGTTAACAGCTTTCTGGGCCTTGGACCAAGGATGGCATTTTGCACCAAGGATGGCAGGTAGGGGCCTTTCTGTCAAATGGATGGGACGGACAGACGGACGGACGGACGGACGGACGGACGGACAGACAGACAGACAGACAGACAGACAGATAGATAGATAGATGAGGCTCCAGTACTTTGGCCACCTCATGAGGAGAGAGGAGTCCTTGGAAAAGTCCCTGATGTTGGGAAAGATGGAAGGCAAAAGGAAAAGGGGACGGAAGAGAAAGAGATGGTTGGACGGTATCATCGAGGCAACCGATATGGATTTGACCAAGCTCCAGGAGGCAGTGGAAGATAGGAAGGCCTGGCGAGCTCTGGTCCATGGGGTCACGAAGAGTCGGACACGACTGAACGACTGAACAACAACAACAACTGGCAGTGGAGGGACCGAGCGCCTGCTTGGGAGTTAGGAGCTATCCAATGCACACTGAAGATATTTGAGTGTGTGGCTTTCAGGGCATTGAAGAGCTCCTCTGATTGTGAAGTACAGGAAAGCTCAGCACCCTATGAACTACTGGAGCTTCCACCCTCTCCTGCTGACAGCAAAGTGGGTGTCCCACAACGGAGCTACAATCCTGTCACGCTTATTGTTCACCCCACAGACCCGGGGAGCGTGCCTATCCAGGGCTAGGAGGTTTCTCCTTTTCGCCCAGCACTGCCTGCTCTGAACGGGTAGAAGCAGCAAGGCTTTTCTCCTCACCTGCTCCCGGGACTTGAACCCAGGAGTGGCAATGGCCCCTGTTTCACCCATCAGGCTCCTTTACCCTTCCCAGAAACCCAAATTTTCTTATTCATTCCTTGTGATATCCAATGATGCCCCCCGCCCGAGGAGTCCATTCACATTCATAGCAACCCCCCTTCCTCCCGTTTTGTTTCTCATCGCTTTGCTAGGCCAGCTCTCTTGATGACAGGCAGCTGAGTGTGCAGGCCGCCTGACTCAACAGAGAAACGCTGCCCTTGACATCCTGAGCGGCAGATCTGGGATGGCTCATTCGCACATGCACCTCGTCACTGGGCGCCCCTGTCATCTAATGACAGGCCGGGCCCAGGCAAAGGGCAACCCTCCACAGAAGGGGGGTGGCACCCATGTAGGACCCAGAAAATGAGCCAGTTCGAGAAGAGGCCTGCACACACCAGGTTGCTTGGCCAGGCGCGGCGCCTTTAAAGCGAGCAGCGTGGCTGCGTGCGCAAGGAGGAGGACGGGGAGCTGACGCAGCTGCGTTGGGCATATTTTTGCTGCCAAAATAGGGGAAGAGGCTTGGGGGGGGGGAGACAGAAAAAAACCTGAAAAGGAAAATAAGCGGGGTGCCAGGCAACCGGGCGCTGGCGTCACAGATGCTTCCCCCGCCCCTCCACCTTCCCTTCTGTGCTCTCCAACAAGACAGCCTGCATCAGGTTGCCACAGCAACTGCATACACAACCACACAAAGGCTTTGGAGCGACATCGCAGGGCCTGCCAAAAGAGGGCCGGGGGTCTGCGAAGCATCCCACTCCGTTTTTGTTGTTGTTTTTTTTTTGTTTTTTCACAAGAAACAAGGGAGGCCAAAGGCCAGGCCTTCAGCAAGACTCCCCAACTGCAAAATAAAATAAAATAAAATAAAAAAAAATCCAGGAGAGGAAACCAATAACAGACACACACCCCAATACACAGAGGATCAGAGCATCCTACTGATATGCTGGAAATCTCCAATTAAAGGACAGCACAGCTCGTTAAAAGGGTCATTTTTAAAATTTAGCCTATTGGTTGAGGAATTTTCCCTCGCCAAAACTCAACAAATTGGCCACCCACTAGAACAGACTATCTGGGGACTGGTTGACAAAAAGGTTCAGTGGCGTTTTCCGAGAGGAAAGTTTTGTCATTGTCCAAATCGAGTGTGCGTCCCTGTGGGACCCCTGCCAAACCCCACCGGTAAGATTCCACCAGCCCCCTTTCTCAGCTTGGCCCACCACGCGGGACTGTGGTGGAACAGCAGAATTAGAGAGGAAAGCAAAGAGATCCATCAACAAAGAACAAGAAGTCTTGGCTTTCCCCAAGACGTATTGTTACTTAATGCCTTAAGAGTAGGCCTATAAAATCCATGGGACGTGGCATCTTAGGTCCTTTTTAAGGAGAACAGTGGGATAAAATATTTTAAACAAATTAGTACTTTATTACACTAAGCCACACAATTCCAGCTGCAGGTGTCTTCCAATGATATTCATTAATGTAGATTATATCAGATGATAGATAGATAGATAGATAGATAGATAGATAGATAGATAGATAGATAGATAGATAGATAGATAGATAGATAGATAGATAGATGGATGGATGGATGGATGGATGGATGCCAGGTGGAGTTTACAACCTGAGGACTCAGTAGTCTCCTTTTAAGGCGTCAGGATGTTTATTCCCGCATTCTCTTTCAAGGAGGCATGGACCCACATATGCACGCGCCTCCTTTCAAATTTCTCAACTGCCCCAAAAGAGAATTCCCTGAAAGCTCATCTCTCCCTTCATTCCAGTACAGTCCTCTCCCAAGGAAAGCAGCCCTCTTAACAGAAACCCACCTCTTAAAGAGTGCTACGGAAACTCTTAAGTACCCATTGGGGAGGGGGAAATCCAATTGCCTTAGAAAATGTGCAGCAGCGTGAAGTTAGTACGGCCGGACCGCAAGATCCAGAAAGGGCCCACAACCGTCTAGTATGAGACGGGGTAGGTGCTAAAGGTACCCCCAAAGCTGCACAAAACATTTGCATTTAAGAGAAAAAGGACGCCTCATAGCAGTGCCAACAAAAGCAGCTCAGAGACGACTCCTGGTGGCCATTATGTGCCAGTAAATGGAATGCCATCATCATTCCAACTCTCATCATCCACTTCACGGCAAAGGAATTCCCTTACTACTCACTGAGCTACTGTTTTGCAAGGGTTCATGGGTTCATGCATGATCGGCCAGGTGTGGGCTGTGAACAGGGCAGGCAGTGTGGTGTAGCAGTTACAGTGTGGCGTTTATTCCCTGGGTAGCCTTCTCTCAGCTTATGCTACCATGCTGGGTGGTTGTAAAGATCAGCTGGGCCAGTACAAAAGTTCCTTACTCAACAAAACAGATTATCAATAAATGCAACTCATTAAAGTTTTTTTAAGCCTTCCTCTTCTCCAGGGAATTTTTCTACCCCATCTGTGTACACGTGACATGTGTGACACCTCCAGAGGGTCTCTCACACCCCAATTAATGTTCAGTTAGATGACACCCCTCCTAAGGTTGACCGGCTGCCAACCAGATACAAGATCGGCAGCGTTTCTCTTTATGGGACATGATGGTTTCGTCTCCTAGCTTTTGCAGAAACACAGATAGCCTCTTACACCATTCTAGCCCAAATCTCAAGTATGGGGGGAAACATTAGGAAAGACATCACTGTTTTCAACCAGGTCATGCCGTTTGGCCACCTAGCAATGGCTCCCAACCACGGGGCAGCTGATGTCCTTGAGCTAAAACTCCCACAAGCCTTCACCGGTAGCTGTGCTAGCCAGGAATTCTAGTCCAAGAGCATCTGGAGACCCACAGCTGGGACGCACTGACCTATCCCCATACCTGGGCCTTCTAATGAGAGAATGCCAGCTCCGTTCAACAGCAGGTAATCTCAAACACACACACACCCCTCGTTATTTTTAGCCCAAGACGCCACAAATCAGCAGGCGGTCAAGTACCTGGGCGGAGGTGCTTTCCCCACCTCTTTGACGTAAGGCAGAGGGGGCCGCCCTTTATGAAAGGGCCTGGCGTTGACGCACTCCTGCTTCGCTATAAAAATAATTATTTTTAATTCAGAGCTATTTATTTAAATGCAAAATGGCGCAGATCAAATTAAAAAAGCACCCCATTAATAAGGCTGAGGGCTGCTCTCAAACGGAATGGCAGGCTTAATTATTAGCATTCATCATCATTTCAATGAGACATTCTTGAGGCAGGATATAAAAACCACACATCTTTGTTTGACGACATCCAGTTTCTCAACCGAGGAACAGTACGATGCCGTTCTCCGAGTACAGGATTCAGACTGGAGCGATTCAACTTCACATTTCTGGTGAACCAGAAAGCTTCCTGGCTGATCCTGAGTCACTCTCTGAGCTCTCCGAAGATTTTAAAAATGGGGCAGGCAGGTAAGGCGTGCGTTCTAGCTAATGGCCAGGAAAAGACGCCGTTATACATTAGAACTGCAGAGCTGGAAGGGACCAAATAGATCAGTGGTTCTCCACCCGTGGGGTCCCCAGATGTTCCTGAACTGCAACTCCCAGAATTCTTCTCATCACTAGCTGAGCTGGCCAGGATTTCTGGGAGTTGCAGTCCAGGAACATCTGGGGACTCCACCGGTGGAGAACCACTGCTATAGATAATCCAGCCCAGCCCAGTGGGGAATTGAACTCCACATCTGGCTCCACAGCCAAAGGCCTAAAGCACGTGAGCTTCAAAATCCTTTCTTCTCGAAAGTGAGGTGTGTTGAGCTCTGAAACCAGGCACCTGTGATCTATCTCACGAGCCCTACAAATGTACCAGATCTCAAAATGACACCCTCAAAAATAAAGTACTGTATTTTTCTCTCTATAAGATGACCCCATGTATGAGATGACCCCCACTTTTCCAACCCAAATTTACCGCTTCGCAAGCAAGCAGTTGTCTCATCAGCTTATTTTTATGTATAAGACGACCCTCAATTTTGAGAATAACAATTTTAGAGAAAAATAGTGTCTTATACAGTGGTACCTCAACTTACGAATTTAACCTGTTCTGAATGCATGCTCTTAAGTCAAAGTACTCTTAAGTCATGGTAAGGTAAAGGTAAAGGTTCCCCCTGCACATGCGTGCTCGTCATGTCCGACTCTAGGGGGCGGTGCTCATCTCCGTATTCAAGCTGGAAGAGCCAGTGTTGTGCAAGTCCATGGCCATGTGGCCAGCATGGCTGCAAGGAAACACTGTTTTACCTTCCCGCTTTTTACAGCGGTACCTATTTATCTACTTGCATTGACATGCTTTCAAACTGCTAGGTTGGCAGGAGCTGGGGTTATCAGTGGGAGCTCGCTCCGCTGCGTGGCACCCGGGATTCGAACCGCCGAGCTGCCAACTTTGCAGTCTACAGTTTCGGTGCCTTAGTCCACTGAGCCACCATGCCCCCGGCTGAGCCACCACGCTCTTAAGTCATGGTACCTATCTAAAAAATTGAAAAAAAAAAGTTAAAAAAATTTTAAAAATGAAAAAAAAATGTAAGTCAAGCAGACCATATCTAAAATTTATAAGGTGGCAGTTAAAACAGCAACAGCTTTCAGCGCTTAAGTTAAGCTGCCCTGAAGTCGGGGTACCACGGTACATGGGAAAATACTGCAATAGCAAGCTCAAAAAGTACCAGATACTGACCTCCATTTCCAAAGGTGCAGCTCAGTCGGTTAAGGTGGCCAGCTGTCCCCCCCCCATATCTAGAGTATAGAGTGCCAGCCAGATCAGGGTTGGATTTGCTCCATCCTCCAACTTAACTTGACTCAGGTCACTCTTTCTAAAAACAGGAGTTTGGGGGTGGGTTCGTCCCTGAGCCTTGACGCCCAGGTTTCAGAAGTGAACAGGATTCCCCTTGCACACTTAAAACGGGTGCCACAGACAGACCAAGGCAATGACACACCCCGAGAGATTTAACAGATTTCTTTTAATTAGACAGGACGGGCCTCGGTGCAACCCCCTTCTGGTCCCTCCTCCTCCTCCTCCTCCTCCGGGATGGCGGCAATGGAGAAGAGCAGCACCAAACCAGGCGTGGAGCAGACCTCGACTCCTGGCACGCAGGGAGATGGGGACGTGCCCCAGTGGTCGGACAGTTGGGCGACCTGCGCTCTGTTTGCAATCCTGGGGATCTAAACGGCAGAGAGCCAGACGGAGGATCTCACTTCTTCTTGGCCGCAGCCTCGGCTTCCCTCTCAGCCGCCTCCGCCGCCAGCCGCTCCTCGCGCTCCTTCAAAAAGACAGCGTATTCTTCCGCGTTAAGGCTGGGGGAGGTGGGAAGGGAAAGAGGAGAGAGAGAGAGAGAGAGTTGTACTTGCTTGCCCCATGGCAGCCCCATATTTTTGCGCGTGTTCCCCCACTCCCAAGCTCCCAGTTGCACTGGTCACCAGTGGCAGCCCCATCCAAGCTACCACCTCCCCTTCGTCAGTCCCAGAGTAGAAAATTCTGATTTCTGTGCCTCCACCCGCCTGTAGGCGCCTTTCCCCTCTCCAACCGCCAAACGAGGAGCCCAACTCGCTAAGCCGGTCGCCATTTGCGCACGGCTGCACCCACTTACTCTTTCACCACCTTGATGCCGAGTGACCGGGCCGAGCCCATGAGGGATTTGACGACTTTCTCAAGTGGCATGTCCCGCAGCACGAAGCAGGGGTCCTGAGACTTCACCAGAGCAATTTCGTACAGATGCTTTAGGGTCACCATCCCGGCTACCTCAAGACCTAAAGGCCAGATGGAAAACCGTCAAGCACGGCAGCCAAACTAGCAGCCAGGGAGGGGAAGGGGGAGGGCAAAACCTTTTCCACAAAACAGATTTGCCAACCCCTTGATCTACTCCCAAAAGTTTTAATCAAAGTGTATCAGGGGCAAAGCAACCCTCCGTTCCAAAGTATTTGTGGAGGGAAATCCTTCTCTGATGTGCTTGTGGAGGGTAAGCAGAGAAGGAGGGAGACAGGGTTAGTCTCCATAGGATCAAATATTCATAAAGCCACAGAGTTAAGAGAGAATAAGGCCCTGGGAAAAAAATTTCCTCTGGTATATTTCTTCAGTCACATACTCAGTGTCAACATGCTGACCCATGCTGCCATTCATCCATTGTGGCCAAACAAACAAACAAACAAATAATCATAACCAGGCGGTACATTAAAGAACGGCACTTCCTGCAACAAAGCTTTGTACGGCTTAGAGTGGGTAGACCTCGTGCCTCCAGCTTTTAACTTGAATCCGCCCACCGAATTTGAAGACTAGAGCCGTGGGGAAGAGAGAGCCACAGCCCATCGAACGTATGCCAAGTTCAAAGAGTTTGTGACCAGCAGCAGAAATCAGCTTGGAGGGCTCATCCCTTGAGAACCATGCCTGTTCCCCTTCCCAAGCACCCTCCTCCAGCAGCAAAATTCAGAATACGGCTGCGGTTGTGGCGTGCCTCTCACTGTTAAACAGAGGGAACCGCCAAAGCTTGCCTGCAGGTCCCTAAACCCACCAGTGTGTCCTGATCTCTGCCTCCCTGCGGCTGGATTAAGAAACTCCGTACAAGTTTCTGCCACAATAGCCCTGCTGGCACCACAGTCAGAGCGTTGGATGGTCTCTGCCAAGACCGACATTCAGTGCCTCCCTCTCTCCCAGGCTAAGCACCTTCATGGGCCGTGAGAATCGAGGAGAGCCACAAACACCGCCCCTGGTTTGCACTGTTCCTTCCCTCTCTCTCAAACGTTTTGGTCCAGGTCTTCCCCGTAGGTCAGTGGTGGCGAACCTTCGGCACTCCAGATGTTTTGGACCATAAACTCCCACTGTCCTTTGTCACTGGCAACACAGGCTTGCCGTTCTGGAAGTTGTGGTCCAAAACATCTGGAGGGCTGAAATTTGCCCACCATGGCCACAGGTGATCAAGCATCTGTTATCACTATCTCTCACCAGGATTGCTTGCTCCTTTTTCTATCCCAGCTGCTGACAGTAGAAAATAGGTGGCCGTTGGTTTGTTGATCTGGAGGTCATAGCTTCGGTCAGGCTGAAAGAGAGAGCAGAAGGGACGAGGGGAGAGTCACAGATTCCCAGAGATCGCTGGTAAAGGCAGAAAGAACACTGGGGTGTTGAACAATGGGGCTCTGCAAAACCTATGTTGCACCAAAGGACAGAGGTATGTTTGTCCAGGAATATGTCCCCTAGTATTGACTTAACGAGAGCAGCAGCTTCTTCAAATAGAGGTCCACACAGAATATGATCTAACCCCAAACAGGTGGCAACATAAACACCAGAGGAGCGCAAATGTTCGTTTTTATAATGCAAAAATAAAGATCTACAGAACGACATGCTAGGTAAAAACGTGGATTTTGCATGAGTACAACCTCTGAACCTCATTAATGGATGCTTTATTGATCGACAAAACTCGAACTGCCTTGAGCAGTTCGATGAAAGGGAACTCTCTACATAGCACGAGACTGTCGGTGAAAATTGGCGAAAGGGGGTTGGGCTGATGGCTTGTCAGAAGGTTTTAGACCTCGGTCCGAAGGCTGTGCCTTGCCCGAGGGTAACACCAACGCCCCACAGACCGGTGGTCCGAGGGGCTAGTGGTCAAACTTTCCACATCCCCTGCATCCCCCCCATAGGGCTGGCATTCCACCCGCAATCCCTTGGGGGCCAGTGGCACACAGGACGCTACAAGGGTGGCCTAAGACCCTAGATGGGAAAGTTCCCCAACCGTTTATTGAGACCCTCCTCTTAAACCGAAAGAAGAAGAAGAAGAAGAAGAAGAAGAAGAAGAAGAAGAAGAAGAAGAAGAAGAAGAAGAAGAAGAAGAAAAAGAAGAAGAAGAAGAAGAAGAGGCCTGATTCTCACCCTCACAGTAATGCGCGTAGGAAGCGGAACCCCTTCTTTGATATCCTTTGTCCGCTCATTGAAGTCCTTGCAAAACTGCCCAATGGGGATGCCTCTCTGTAGGGAGACAAGAAGTATTTATTTATTTATTTATTTATTTATTTATTTATTTATTTATTTATTTATTAGGCTTATATACTGCCCGTCTTCCTGAGAGGAACTCCGGGCGGTTTACAACAAGAGGACAACAAAACAACGGATTAAAATACCAACAAATTAACTAACTAGCTCAATAATAAAACAATAGAGCAATATAAAACAGAACAAAACAAAACAGTAAGGACCAAGGATGCAGATGGCGGGGAGAAAAAAAAAGAAAAAAGAAAACTTTGTTGAGGTCACCCAAACGCCTCCCGGAAGAGGAGAGTTTTCAATGCCTTCCGGAAGGCAGGCAGGGACTCTGCTAGGCGCACTTCTGCTGGGAGATGATTCCAGAGGGTCGGGCCAGCCACAGAGAAGCCTTGGGTACGGGTGGAAGTTCTCCGAGCCTCCCTGGGCGTGGCCACACGCAGCATGTGCGCCCGCGACAACCTAGTCGGCCGGGCCGAAGTTGACCGTTGGTTGATCCGCTCTGTCAGGTAGTCAGGTCCTAGGCCATGGAGGGTTTTGTAAATCAAAACCAGGACCTTGAATCTGATTTGGGCTGCAACGGGCAACCAATGCAAGCGAGCCAGAACCGGGGTGATGTGCTTGAATCGACGTACACCCGCCACCAGTCTGGCCGCCGCATTTTGGACCCGCTGCAGTCGCCGAATGAGAGTCAAGGGCAACCCCATGTAGATTGCGTTATAATAGTCCAGTCTCGAGATCACCAGTGCTTGCACCACAGTTTTGAGGGAATCCCCATCCAGGTACGGACGAATCTGGGCGATTCGGCGAAGGTGGAAAAAGGCAGCCCTGGACACGGCCGACACCTGGGCCTCCATGGTGAGCGCTGGGTCCAGGACTACGCCCAGATTCCGGACGGAGTCTGATGGCCTGAGGGAAACGGGCCACCGTAGCTGGATGGGGAAGCCCCAAAGAACATAACCTCGGTCTTATCGGGGTTAAGTTTGAGCCTGTTGGCCCTGGTCCATTCCATGACCGCGCCCAGGCACTGATCGAGGGTCCGGACAGCCTCATCTGCAGCGGTAGAAAAGGAGACATAGAGCTGCGTGTCATCAGCGTACTGATGACAGCAGACTCCATGTCCCCTAATGACCTCAGCCAGTGGCCTGATGTAGATGTTGAACAGCATGGGAGAGAGAGACGACCCCTGTGGGACCCCACAAGGGAGTATCCATGGGGCAGACAACTCACCCCCATGCTGAACCTGCTGGGAACGGCCTCCGAGGAAGGACCGGAACCAACTGTGAACAGTGCCCCCGATCCCAACCTCAGAAAGTCGGTCCAGCGGGATACCGTGGTCGACGGTATCGAAGGCCGCTGACAATTCCAGGAGGACCAACAGGGAGGAACACCCCCTGTCGCCCCCCCCCCCGGAGGAGGTCATCTTGCAGAGCGACCAAGACTGTCTCAGTCCCCCGACCCGGCCTGAACCCAGACTGGAATGGATCCAGGATGTATTCGCCCTCCTGATGTGATTGAAGCCGGATCGCGGCCACCCTCTTGATCACCTTGCCCATAAAGGGAACGTTAGCAATCGGGCGGTAGTTGGTTAGGTCGCCCGGTGCTAAGCTGGGTTTCTTCAGAATGGGCTTTACCACAGTCTCCTTCAGGCGAGAGGGAAAGATCCCTTCCCCGAAGGAGGCTGTGGCGATGATAGACGCCCATTCGAACATGTTATGTTAAGTACTTGACCCCCTCCCCCAATCGCAAATCAGAGCATTCTATTATGGCAATCTGAAGGCCAATATTTTTTACACCCAGATATATCAGAGCCATTATTATTATTATTATTATTATTATTATTATTATCATCATCATCATCATCATCATCATCATCATCATCATCATCATCATCATCATCATCATCATCATCATCATCATCATCATCACACAGCAAACAAGATAACTACGCTGGATTTTGTATTACAAATCACTAGTCGAACTAAATCCAGCATAGTTATATTGTTTGCTGTGTTGTGGTAGTGGTGGTGGTGGTGGTGGTAATGATGATGATGATGATAAATATCCACAAATGCCTCTATTATAAATGTCTGCCATCAGTTCGCCAACACGGTCGCTCCTTATCCAGGTCGCACTGCCACTGTTTGATGACATGTTGTAAGTGACCTCAAGCGTCAGCGCATGTTGTCAGCGGCTAGATAAACAAAACCTCACTTCCAGGCTTTCTCCATTATTACCAGAGCCCTATTTTTCATCAGGGTGCATTTGGTTGCAATCATACTGATCTGAAACACAATTTAAATAAAAATGGGGGAAATGACGATTTAAATGTTTAACAGTTTGGGGGGGGTTAAAATGTAAATTGTTATTTAAATCGGCCATTCTCAAGGGGGAAGGACCCTGGCATATCTGAAGGGGACCACAGAATGGAAACAATTCTTCACATACAACCACATAAAATTCATGATGTAACTTGGCTTAAGTTTCTTTCATATTGCGTTTATAGCTGTGGCCAAAAATGGTTGAAAACAGCTGATTTGAATCAATTGGATTTCTTTTTTAAAAAAAAAAAAACATTGATTTCATCCACCCTGATTTCTTTAGAAGTTAATTACCTGCTACTAGTATATTTTTGCCATCTGTCACCATAAATTAAATTGTTTATAAAAATTGTACCAACTTAACATTGATGATTCAGGAAAGGTAACTTTTATTTAATTGGATGTGACCTAGTCTTAAACTGTACAATTAAATTTATGGAATCAAGGGGTACTGCAATTATCTCTACATAATAAAATACTTTTATTTAACCTGCAATGCATTTATTTCATGTAAAGCTAGTGTTTCAAATGCATCCGGCAGTCTAGTCCACAGCTGGTAGGACCTATTAATTAATTTGTTTGTTTTATTTATATTCCCAAAAAAACATCTGGCCCAGAGGCCACTCTGGGCAGTGTACTACAGCATAAAGCACAAAAACACAGTTCAACAAAAATATACAAACAACACCAAAATTGAAACTAACATTAACATAAGCTCTAACATATTAGCAAACCAGAGGTCAAATTGTAAAGCAGAAAGCGACAGCGATACACGAATAATACTGTATAATAAAAATCGTATGTGGCATCAAGAAAAACCGGTTCCAGAGAACATAGCTTGTCCAAACTAAACACATTATTCATCTTCATGACAAAGTAATTCACCCAATCGTTAACACAAAACCCTAAAAAATGTCACTGCGATCTGACAAGGACCATCTACAAACCCGGACCCAAGCATATGAGCAAGAAATATCTTTGAAATCCTGAGTACAAGAGGGTGTTCAATGAATCTGCTAATCTGTCAGATCCCACTTCCAATAACCCAACAGGAAAACAATGCTGGAAGTTTTTCCAGATTGCTTTCTAGTTCCAGAGGAGCAGAGATTCTGGCAACGATTGGGAATCCTCATTCTGAACAAAAGAATTTTAATGAGCCAGGTGTTTTTTAATGGACGCGAAACATCTGCACAGCCATATTAGTCTGCTACGAGGCAGGAGGAGAGAGATTTGTGCCTCTTAAGGACCAATGAAAGGATTACAACATTTACTGTACTTTAACACTTGCCCCAGCTCTAAGCATTCTGGACTACAAATTTCATCAATTAAACAACTGACAAACTATTAAGAATGATAGAAGTAGCCATTCAAAACATCAGGAGGCAAGAAGCTAGGGAAGGATGAACGAAACGCCATGTCTTCTTAATACCCTAGTCCACACAATCTGATCTTGCAACAAATTTGCTTTTTATCCAGCCAGTAATTAAGCAACCAATTGCTACCCTCCACATTTAATGTGTTTCCAAGCACACCCCAGTCCTAAACTCATGTAGCACGTTTACATCTGAAATTCTAGAAGACACTTCCATTTGTGTGACAACATGTACTACAACCTACAAAATAAATACAGTAGGACACAAGCACTCCGTATCCATTGGATCGCTATCCAAATTCTTACTTATCCTCAGTCTGAGAATATTAAAAACATGGAGTGGGGAGAACTGGTAGTACAGTACTGCAGCATGCATTTTAATGGTGTATTTACCAGACATAGCCACTAGATGGAGCCAAAGACCGTGTTATGCATTCTTGTTTCATTTTGGGGAAATAGGTTGCAATAAAATACAGTACTTTTTTTTCTTGATTTTTTTTCCTTTTACCATGCTGTGTATAGCATTCACCATTATCTGCGGTTTCCAGCATCTGCTGTGGACTTGAAACCAATCCAATGCAGATCAGAGGGTCCTGCTGTATGTCTGACCAAAATCCTGTTGGTAAAACCTCACTCACAAACTGTCCACCCCAGGCTATCCATCACGATCCAGGTATCAGTTTAAAAGGCCCCAAGATTGGGGTGAGAAAGCTGTTGCAGACTACACAATTTTGAGACTTAGGACCCAAATTGTAGGACTGAACAGAGAGAGAGAGAGAGAGAGAGATCTGCTTCTTTCAATCCCTGCCTTAACAAGAGAGGATTCCAACCAAGACAAGCCCCTCCTGGCAACAAAGGCCTTTGTAGGTATACATAAAATTAGCAAGGCATTCTCCTGAAAAAAATCTCAGGGTAATTTGCAATAAACCAGCAAGACGTATCTCACTCCCAGAGGTTTTAACAACAGCACTCCCCCGCCCCCTTGTAGATCTAATCCGTATTGTTAGAATTTCTGGTTATTTGTGCAGGTAAGCGATCCAACAGTACAGCTCACTGGGGTTAGTTGGATAAATAATTCTGCCCTCCTTCCCCCCTCCTTCTGTGTTTAGCTGAATGGGCCACGAGTATACCCCTCCCCCACCGCGCCTGGGATATAGTTAGTTAATTAATTTAGCATGAGTTTTATTTTCCGCTTCAAAAGGGCCTAAGTTGCCGTACGTAAATCATTAAAAACACAATATTCAAAGCTAAAAACATTACATGTTTTTTAAAGCGTGAACAATATATTTAAAATGTTAGGTAAAAGCATTGCTAAAAACAGATTTAGAATAATACTCTCTGCAGATGGCAAAAACAGCTGTGAAAGGAAGGGGTTTCCCCCCACCACCTCATCTGAACAAATGCTTTCAGGTCGGTGTTAAAATTCATTCAGTAAACTCGGCTGGGCGTTTTCTGAATGGAGCACTCCTCTGGAGCACAAAAGGGAGCCATTCTAGGCCATTTTATCATCAGCCTACCCTTGTTCACCCCATCCAGAGGCGTGGACCTGTGCCTAACAGCCTCAAGAGACCATCTGTCCAGAAAAGAGGGGTGTGGAACAGAATCTGGCTGCTGGACAGCTGCAAGGCAACATGCCCAGTGGTCAGAGCACTGGGGTGGTGGTGGCTTGGGATATCTACGTGTAGGGTGCACATACACTAGGGGGATGTTTGCCACCACCGCCAGCAGCAGCAGTGCACACATTTGTGTTTCCGGACTACACTTCCCAGAATCCCCAGGGCAGCTGCCGTCTGAAAACCCATACCTGCGTGTGTCTATTATCCCCCAAGGCCTGCCTGGTTTCTGCATCCGGATGGCTACCGATGCTGCCCGGTGACCAGAGAGAGAGAGGTATGTCTGCATATGCCCAGAGGCACCCTTGGGCTCAGTGACCTCTTCAGCTCTTCCAGGCTATAACAGGGAGCCCTCCTTTTCCTTCCCTTGAGCATGGTGATAAACAAAAGCGGGTGTCCACTCAGTGGTGCTCTCCCTCTCCTTTTCTCTTTCCTGTTTGCGTCTGCAGGGTTCACATGGCAGGTCTCGCCCAGTGGGACGGAAAATGAGGGGTGGGTGGGAGGCAGAGAGGGAGGGAGGGAGGCCACAGACAGGCAAGGATCCTCCTCTTCCTCCTCCTCCTCCTCCTCCCCCTCTCCCGCCTGGAGGGGCCAGTGCCCACCCCACCCCACTTGGCTCCAGCACCACCGGCACTGGCGCCCTCCAAGACGAGAGAAGGGGCAGAGGGGACACAACGATGCCACCACCGGCACCGCCGCCGACGCGGCCACGGCCAACGAGCCCCCCTCTGATGATGCCAGCAGGTATTGGGAGCAGGGAAGCCCCCCCCCCCGGATGCACAACAAACCTCTGCCCCCTCCCTCCCTCCATCTCTCCCTCCCTCTCTATTTCTCCCCCAACCACCAGTGGCGGCGGCGGCAACCCCATGGGGACCTCAAGAGGGAAGGGAAAAAGGGGGGGGTCCGGAAAAGGAAAGGGGGACGGGGGGAGGATGAGCCGCAACGGAAGGCAAATCATGGTGGGGGCGGGGGTCCCACTCTCCCTCCTCCTCCTCCAAATGTCAAAACAAGAAGGCCCCAAAGGGAAGAGAATTAACTAGAATAGCCTCGTAGCTGTCATCATCATTATCATCAGAGAGCGAGGAGGGACCCTAATAAGATTAGGGAACCAAGATGCTCCCTGGGCTGCTGCTGCTGCTGCTGCTGCTTCGCCCCCTCTGCCCCCAGCGCCTGTCTGAAAGGAGAGCCCCCCCCCCCGGGAGGTTCCTGGCTCCTCGTCACAGATGGCCACGCATGCACAAGCAGACCCCCCCCTTTCCCTCTCGGCCATCTTTCCCAAGGATCCATTTGGGGGGGGCAGGGGGGGAGAGCAACCCGTGGCTCTCCAGAGGTCCCGGTCCGGCTCGTGTCCACGCCAGCATCCCCGAGAAGCAATTGTGGTTAGAGCTCTGCTGCCCCTCAGTATTTTCCAAAAAGGGGGGGGGAGAGAAAGGGGATCAGGAAGAACACGTGCCACCTGTCCCCCCCCCCCCGTCTTTGTTTTGTCTGCAGCAGGATGCAGTTTAGGTAAGAGGTGCACCAAGGGAGAGAGGGAGGGAAAGTACCTTGGCATGTATAGAGGAGCATTTATCTGCCAAGCTGAACCCTAACCCTAACCCTGTCTCCATTTGAGGAGAAAATTCCTACCAGCATCTTCGGTCAGCCCCTTCTTACAGCCCCCAAAGTCCCCCCCCCCGGCTTCCCCCCCTTTAGCGCTCTGTGTGTGTGTGTGTGTGTGTGTGTGTGTGTGTGTGTGTGTGTGTGTGTGTGTGAGAGAGAGAGAGAGAGAGAGAGAGAGCTGTCTTGTCTTACTGCAGAGGATTACTTTTTTAATAAACAAGAAAGAGATCTCAGTTTTGTTTTTTTTAACTGGAGAGGGAAGAATACGGGGTGGGAGGTTGCTGTTAAGGAGAACAGCCCTGCTCTGCAGCCAGAGACTGGAACCACCAAGCCATCCATCAGTTCACCGGTCATGGCTACTAAAGACTCTTGCATAAAACCCTAGGCCAGTGATGGTGAACCTATGGCACGGGTGCCAAAGGTGGCACTTGGAGCCCTTTCTGTGGGCACCCGACATCACCCCTTCATAGCCACCTGTATACGGAGTGAAATTACTGTGTTGGCACTTGGCAAAGAAATTAGTGGGTTTTGAATTGCAGTTTGGGCACTCGGTCTCTAAAAGGTGCGCCATCACTGCCCTAGACCAGGCCTGCCCAAAGTCCGACCCGGGGGCCAAATCCAGCCCATCAGGCCATTCTGACTGGCCCGCATCTGGCTGGCCCGCCCCTCCCTCCCCTTCCTTTGCCCCATTTTTTTTTAATCTTCCGCCAACACTGACACCGCCGGGAAGCTTGTGGGGCTGGGCGGGCAGGCTGGCCAGCCATTGCACGGGCTGCTGCCGCCAGCACCACTGGCAACCATGTGAGGCTAGGAGCGCCCGGGTGGGTGGCGCCCGGGTGGGCCGCCTCCACTGGCAACACCGGGAACCTTGTGAAGCTCAGGAACACCGGCACCACTGGAAAGCTTGGGCCGCTGGGCGGATGGGTGGTCTGCCGCCACCGGCACCGCAGGGGAATGTGGGGGGGGGCAGGCCAGCGGGCCTCTGCCACTGCCAAGGAGCTTTGGGGTGGGCTGGCGGGCAAGCCGTCACCACCGCTGGGGAGCTTGGGGGGGGGTGCAAGGTCGCACAGATCGCCTCTTCCAAGGGGTGACCTGTGGCCACGGCTCCCTGTGCTTCCTTTGGTCCCCACCTCCCTCCCTCCCTCCCTCCCTTGGTCCCCGCCTTCCTTCCTGTGGGTGGGGTTGCAAGGGGTCAGTGGGTGGGGCTTATGGGTCAGCGGGTGGGGCATGCAGTGGGGTGGCAGGGTCGGGGAGCAACCGGCCCCCTGACACATTCTCAGCCACCAAATCTGGCCCTCCTTACAAAAAGTTTGGGCACCCCTGCTCTAGACAGTCCCTGGCCAGCAAAAACTGAGGCTGCAGAGGCGGATCCCTAAGGCAGCCTCCGTCCTGCACACATCAGGCAGTGCCCCGAGACCTGCCAACAGAGAAGCAAGAGCCCTTTCAAGACTACACAGCTATGCATGTGTGCTGAGAGACCCTCATTGCTATAACACAGGCTTGTGGTCTTTCAGATGTTCCCAGGATCACAACTTCCTTCTGGTCTAATCTACCTAGCCAAAACGCGTAGGAGAAACACTTGGATTCCTTCTGCTAATAATAAAGATGGGTTACCTCCCGCGTGCCACCCCTGCGCGCATGCCCAGCCCCACAAGCTTCCCGGTGGTGCTGGTGGTGGTGGCCCGCCCCTTGCCCGCCCACCCAGCCCCACAAGCTTCTGCTCACCAGCTGGACGGCCCACCCAGCCCCTCAAGTTTCCCGGTGGTGTCAGTGTTGGCAGAAGATAAAAAAAAACATGGGGCAAAGGATGGGGAGGGCGGGGCAAGCCAGCCAGCCGCAGGCCACTCAGAATGGCCTGAAGGGCCGGATTTGGCCCCCGGGCCGGACTTTGGGCAGGCTTGGGTTACCCCTTTTGAAACCCCGTGAGATTTCTTGCTACAGTGAGTACAGAAGGACTGGGCGAGTCGTTTAAAAGACATCAGCAACCTATCCAGGGTTTCAGATTCTTGAGTCAAGCAGCCTTGGTTAGAAGAAAAGTTGCCCACCTTTGGAAGAAATGTGATTGGCGTACCTTTATGCAAAACGGGCAACTGTTCACAAATGTAGCACTTCCACAAAAAAACACCCTTTCCCACAGAAGGATTCGATCGAAACCTGCGAGAAATTCCTCCCTGTGTCCAGGCATAATGAAAAGAAAGCTGCCACCTGTCATTCTCGCTTGCCAGGTCAAGATGAACAAACTGTTTACTTGCCCCAGACGGCCACAATTCCAGACCACCGGCAAGACGAATGGGAGCCGCTCTCCAACCGTCGGGGATGCTGTGAATTTCCAGCTTTGTCAGGGCGTTCGATTTGATGCCTCTCAAGGCATCTTCAGGCTTGACGGTTCTACAATTCTATGAGCGAGAGGGCACTAGGCCCCTCGGGCTAGCTGAATTCTGCAAGGACTGCCTATCCCATTCTCCACAAAGGTGGCACTCTGTGTGCAGGCTCAAACTCCCACCAGAAGGGAGCAAAGAGAAACCTGACGCTCAGGTAAGGCTGAACCGCCAGCAGCACACCACAAACTCCGTACGAGGTGGGGAACGGGATATCAACTCCCAGACAACGTGGTCCACGGGACAGCATCACGGAAGATGCGCCTCAAATCACTAGCAAGGGCCAAAGGCAGCTGCTGCCTCTTCCTGCTGTGGCATTTCCTCTCTTAAGAATTAAAAGAGGCCACCATCATCTACAGCCTTCTCTTTTCTTTCCCCCACTACAGGAGCCACGGAGCTGCAGCCCCCCAACATCCCACACACCTGCGTGGCGGCCGTGGTCATCGCCTGCACCATGGGGGCCATGGACGTCTACCTGGTGGAGCAGAACGCCGGGGCACGCCGGCTGGGCGTGGGCGCCCTGGCCCTGGCCGGGGACCTCTTCTTCCTCCTGGTGCTGCGCTACGCCACGGCGTGGGTGGGCGGCGAGGCGAGGCCGGCCCAGAGGGGCTACGCCGTGGTGCTGTGGTTCCTCTTCGCCTTCGCCCTGGAGATCAAGCTCTACTTCATCTACCAGCACTACGCCACGGAGGGGCGGGCCCCGGACCCGCTGGCGCGGCGCACCCTGACCCTCCTGCTCTCCATCTGCGTCCCGGCCCTCTACATGGTGCTGGGCGCTACCGAGATGGTGGCCCAGGCGGCCGCCAGCTTCCGCAAGAGAGGCGAGCTGCAGGGGCGCCTCTTCTGGGTGGTTCTGGACCTGCTGGACGTGTTAGAGATCCAGGCCAGCCTGTGGGAGCCCCAGCGGGGGGTGCTGCCCCTGTGGGCCGAGGGCCTGGCCTTCTTCTACTGCTACGGCCTCCTGCTGGTCCTGCCGTGCGTCTCGCTGAGCGAGATGGGCGTGCGGGGCCCCCACCCCCCCAGTGGCCTCTACCCGCTGCTGAGCCTGGCCAGCGTCAACGTGGCCACCCTCTTCATCCGCGGAGGGACCCTGCTCCTCTGCCACGACCAGCGCATCTCTTCCATCTTCATGGGCAAGAATGTCCTGGCCATCGCCCTCAAGGGCTGCGCGGCCCTCCAGCAGCAGCACCACCACCACCACCACCACCACCAGGCCACTCGGGCCCGGGAGGAAGCGGGCTACGGAGGCGCTCCAGGCGGCCAGTCCCTTCCACCCAGCCCGGCGGCAGGGCAGCAGCTCCACCGATACGTGGGAACCGCGGAAGAAGGCTGCCATACCCATGCTGCGCTGCCCCAACCGCCCCTGAGATGTTCTCAGAGCACGGCAGGCCAGTCCTGCCGGCTCCTCGCAGGGCCCCGTCACAGGGACCTGCCCGGACACCATCCCCACTCCCCCACAGATATCCCCCGAGTGCAGGCATTCAGCCCCACTGCCTTGCCCAATTCCACCACCACCACCACCACCACCACCACCACCCACACCCAAATCCTCCAAGGCGCTTGCCACTACGGACACACGGCCCAGCCCTCGCCGACAGCCTTGCCCGGCCCCCGGCCCTCGGCTTCCAGAATCCTCCGCGCAGGCCCTCACGTCCAGCTGAAATCTGTCCTGGCCCATGAGGCCCTTTTATGACACCTGACAAGAGTCTCGCCTCCCCCCCCCACATGCGCACGTGGCGCTGAGGGTTGAAACCGCAACAGGCCAATCGTGAAGCCCGACAGAGCAGAATTCAAGTCCGGTCACACCTGAGCTCGACAGGGCCACCGTCACGGAGCTGATGTTCTCCCCACGCAAGTCCTCTGCTCCATCTTCTGCCCGAGAACCAGGGAGCTCCATTGCTAACTGACCCCAGAGGGTCAGGGGCTAGCAGACGGTCTCCCGATTGTTGCCACCTTCAGCTCACCATTCTGCTTTTCCTAATTCTGCATACATTCGGGAGGCTTATCTGCACCCCACAGGTTCGGAAACAGCAGCATTTTCAGAGGGGTGCAAAATTACCCCCCGGACGAGACCAACACAAACCGCCGTCAAAAAACAAGATTCGGGCAGCATTTTCTACACGTCGCTTGAATCCCAGAAAGGGCAAAAATTTCGGATGCTGCTGGACTCTTCCTCGGGATGGACTTTGCAGAACTTAAAAGGGATGGAGAAAAGCCCCACAAATCATTCCAGTTAGATATTGATTCTATACTAGTTCCTGAGGGCTCTGTTCCTCCCTTCTCTCCAGTACGGTAATACCCAGTCTGATTAAGAGCCCTTGAGAACTCTCCTTCTGTAACATTTCAAAGGAACAAAATGTGATTTTTGTTTTTGTTTGGTTGGGTTTGTTTTTTGGCAAAGAATCCTCCTTCATGTGGAAGAGGAAGCCCAGAAAATCCAGCTCACATGTCTGGAAGATTGGAACTTGTTTGGAGGAGGGTAACAAGATACCCAAGGGACTGGGGAAAACTAGGCCCTCTCGGGAAAGGTGGAAAGAACTATGCATGAGAAAAGAAGAACGAAGGAAGAGAAGAGAGCCCTTTTCCGTCTTGAAAGTATGTCACGAAGAGGCGAGACAGGATCTGTTCTCCGTCCACCCTGACTGCAGGATACATCCTAACAGGCTCAGGTCACAGGACGCCGGATGTCGGTTAACTGTCAGGCAGGGTGGTTTTGAGTTAAATCAAAGCAAATTAGATCAAAAGTTAAATTTTAGAAAGCGGGTTGCTGTTGTTTTACAATTTCACTTTTATAAAGCTTTTTTTAAAAAAATAAATAAATAAATCATTATCTAAAACAAATTGTTTTACCCATTGATTTTTATCGACCCAGGTATCAGGAAAAGCCTTCTGTTAGAGCAGTACAACAATGGAACTTGAGAGAGCTGGTGAGGGCTCCAGTGAGGGAAGCATTCCAGAGAAAAACAATGCTTGCGTTGAACAGGGAGTTCAACAGCCTTAAAGGCTTCTTCCAAGTCCAATCTTCGAATCCATCATTCCTCTATTTTCAAAGTCGCTGAAACAGTCTGCTACTTCAAAGAAGCTGCCAACGCCCGGCGCAGGCATGTCCAAACTTCGGCCCTCCTGATGTTTTGGACCACAACTCCCAGAATTCCAAGTCTGCCTTTCCAATGGCAAAACATTTGGAGGGGCGAAGTCTGGACATGCCTGGGCGTGTTCCTTCACCTTAGAAAAGGAGTTCAATAAAGTGACTAACTAAGCAAAGGGCTGAGGGGATCCCAGCTTGCTTACACATGGACTGGAGGTTGTATTTCAGTTGAGGGTGGAGAAAATCAGACCCCAAGCGTTTAAAGCAATAAAGAAGAGAGTGCCTCTGAACATATCAAGAATGCCTCCCCCCCCCATAACAGAACAACCTTCTGCATGTATCTGGAATTAGAGGGCGTGGCTTTGGGCTTTCTGTCTGTCATTTCAAATACCAGTCATATTAAAACAGGACTAAGCAGACTTCAAGCTTCATTTTTACTAGATCTACTAGATTTTCTGCTGCAGAAATACTTTGGAATTCAAAAATGAATGAGCCCAGGAATTTGTTCTGCACACCAGAAATGAAACATTCACAAAAGTATTTCCATTATTTTTTTTAAACCTGCCAAATTTAGCACAGACCTTTTTCACCTCCTTTAAAGGAGGGCAAGCAAAGCTTAGGAGTACAGCAGTACCTTGATTTATGAGCATAAACCATACCAGAAACACGCTTGTAAACCAAAGTACTCATATATCAAAGGAAATTTCCACCTTAGGAAATAATGGAAACTTATATGATTCCTTCTGGGTTGAAGTTTCCATTATTTTCTATGGGGTAATAAGAGGCCGGTGCCTCACCGCTGCAGTTGTTGGTGGGAGGGGGTTAGGGTTCCGGTGCTTGTTTTGGAAGGGGGGCGTTAACTGGAACAAAAATGTTCTGAAATGTTTGATTGCCTTGCAAAATGCTCATAGATCAGGGCACTCGTAAAGCGAGGTATTACCGTAACTTTGATTCAGCCTTACTGCAAAATGATAGGGAGTCTACTGTCTATGCAGATTCCCAGTCATCCAGGTGTAGTTCCCATGGCTCAACCTCCAGATTCTTAATCTATGGCAAAACATCCATAGATCAATTAGGAAATCCTGCCCAACCTTGTTTTAAAACACTGTTCCAGCAATCTGGCCTTCTGTCTAATCACCAGCCCCAACGCAGACGGTTTCACTGCACCCCACCTCGTCAGGAGAGTTCTCTTCTTGTTTAAGATTCCCCATAGCAGTGATGGCGAACCTTTTAGAGACCGAGTGCCCAAACTGCGATTCAAAACCCACTATTTTTTTGCAAAGTGTCAATACAGCAATTAAACCTAAATACAGGTGGCTGTGAAGGGGCGATGTCGGGTGCCCACAGAAAGGGCTCCAAGTGCCATCTTTTGCACCCGTGCCATATGTTCAGCAACACTGCCCTATAGCCTTTTGTGTCCATGCTTAATACGGATATAAAAAGACATCCATTATTTTTCTGCCTCTCATTGCTTCTCACATCAGACTTGTGGGGAAAACCCAACACCTTCTAGTTAAACAGTCCAGGATTCTCTAAAATGGGTAAGGAAATCTGCCCCTTTCCGCCTATTATCCTAAAAAAATAATAATATACAGTGGATCCTTGTATAACAAACAGCTTGTATAACATAAAATCTATACAACATAAAAAATTCTGGAGATAGGGGAAATTTGCTTAAGATAAATGCCTATGGGGAAAATCTGTACAACATAAAAATGGGATTATTCCATTTTCAATGCATTCCTATGGGAATTTGTATAAAGGAAAATTTTGCTTAACATAATTTCATTTGGAACAAATTAATTCCTTTATACAAGGTACTCCTGTATAATATAGGGAGATGTTTTGACAGCATAAAACACATTGCCAAAAATCTCACCCACCCGCTTTCTAGAATGCTGATTACACATGATTAAGGACTCCTTTTTCTGAAGTGACATCTCCTTGCCATTCAGTATATCAGAGGAGCGGACCCCCAAGCTACTGCAGTCTGCATCCACCTAGGTCAGTGATGGAGAACCTTTGGCACTCCAGATGTTTTGGACACAACTCCCACAGTCCTTTGTCATTGGCAGTCAGGCTCAGAATTCTGGGAGTTGTGGTCCAAAACATATGGAGTGCCGTAGGTTCGCCACCACTGATATAGGTAGCAGGAGCAATGTGGACCATGGAAATTTTGATAGCTGTTGTGAGTTTTGGGGGGCTGTTTGGCCATGTTTTGGAAGTTTTTCTTCCTGACGTTTTGCCAGACTCTGTGGCTAGCATCTTCAGAGGGCAAGAGCTCAGGGAACTGGGAGTTCTCTCTGTGCTCTGGGTGCTGTCCTAGTTCCCTGAGCTCCTTGCCCTCTGAAGATGCCAGCCACAGACTCTGACGTAACGTCAGGAAGAAAAACTTCCTAAACATGGCCAAACAGCCCCCAAAACTCACAATAACTATCAGATCCTAGCCGTGAATGCTTTTGAGAATACATGGGAATTTTCTTCTCAAACCCTCCGTCCGTTTTATAAATCCTTGAAACTGATGTGTGATTGTGAAGCCATTTGGGCCTTTCCTGGAGGTTTACATTAGAAGGAAAGACTGGCACTTTGTGGAATCCACTGAATTTCTTTGAGCAAACATGTTCACAAAGATTGTATGCCAAGCCTCTAGAATGAATTCACTGTACATATGCCCATGGTAAAAAATCTTGGGGAGAAGGGGAGGCTCGGGGGGCCCTAACAAGAATATCAAACCTAACAAGTAGAGGTTTCAGGTAAGAGGCTGTCGCTGTCAAGGAGACCTTTAAGTTCATTTATAGGCCCAGGACCCAGAAAAGTGAGACAAGCAACTTTAACAAGAAAAGAGAAGAGGAAAAGAAAACTTTCTAGAGCAAACCATGGTTCCGCTCCCAAGTTGTGGCCAATGTTCTCAAGAATCTGGAGGCAATGTCATGGCTTTGTTATATACCCTTCCACTCAAACCCCTCTCCAGAGCATACCTGGCCAAGGACAGGTCCTAACGGTGGCCCTGGAACCGCCTGTCCAGCTCGAATGATTACTCTCATGAAATTTCCAGGTATGACCTTTTGCGCCGATTTGGCGGCTCTGGAGATCTTTGACATGGTCACGAAACTCTGGATAGACCTGGGTTTAGAAAGAAATTTGATTAGAAAGGAATGGGCAGGTGAATGGTTTCTAGGCCATATAACATCAGAAGGTCACTTATACCATGTCAGACCACTTGAGAGCCTTGTGGGATAGTGGTTAAACTGCTGTACTGCTGCCATAACTGTGCTCACAGAACTAGGTGTTCAATTCCAGGTGACTTCTCATGGTTTATTCAACTTTCCATCTTTCCAAGGTCAGTAAAATGATATTTATTTATTTATTTATTTATTAGATTTTTATACTGCCCATCTAGCCCTAGGGCTACTCTGGGCAGTTTACAACATAAAATCTCAACATAGCAATAACAACACATTTAAATAACAAAAATACTAACAACATAATATAACCAAATATAAGCAAATAAGCCAACCACAATATCCAACACTGGCAAAGCAATGTGCAGCCTCCAAAATTAAACTTTAAACCAAAAGAACTTTAAGTGCTGTATGGGGCAATTATATAAGTGGCATGTTTTGCTTTGCATCTTTATAGTATTGTCAGCTGTAACCTAGAATTTTTTGACGTTTCAGTCTTACTGGAGACAAGCAGGATAATCAATTAACCACCAAAAAAGCCCCATTTTCCATACCAACAGCCTTTCCAGAGGAAAAACCAATTCCCACAGGGTGGGAAACAATATTCTGATTATTCAAGACAGCGGAGGGCCAAACTGGGCCAAGGAATAAGTGATGCATAACTCATAGGAGGAGCACATGGCCTCCAAGCAGAACGTCCCAGGTTGGACCCTTGGCCAGTCAATACCCTCTGCCTGAATCCATTGACAGTCATCATCACACCCATTCATAGGCTAAAAAAAGGAACAAATCATTTCTTCCAGGATAAGAGTGCTGGTTGTGTTTCTGTCCCTATCAGGACTCCCTGAAAACCACCTCTTCCTGACCTCCCTCAACAGTGTCCCGTTTCCAAATAGGGTGCACTGTTTAAATCGCGAAGAATTCGGGCTCCCAATGGATGTGGGTTGTGGGATGACCTATAGAGGCAAACCCAGGAGCAGGAAGGAATCGATGCTTTCGTCCCGAAGGTGCCGCAGAACCGCTGCAACCGATCGTAAAGCCGCCCCGTTTTTTGTACCTCCTACACTCCATGCCACCCGCTGCCTTCGCCCCGGGAGCCCGCTTCGTTTGCCCACACCCCCCATTCCGGCAACCCCGCACGCTTACCTTCCCGTTGCTCAAAACGCCTCCGCCACCTTCCTGGGCGCCGCCATCTTGGGTCCCGGGGGTGTGTGTCAAGCGGGAACTCGCGCGGCATGCTGGGAAGGCGACGGGGAAGCCCGGCGTCCCAAAATGGCGCCCGTTCCCATAGCAACCGTTGGCCACACTGACTGTAGCTTCCCTCACGGAAGCCGCGGGGAGAAGCAAAACGAAGCGAAGAAATAATATATATTTTAGCAGAGCAGGAACTGGGCAGCATATTATTGTGTCCACTCCCCCCCCCCCAAAATAAACCTGAGTCAAGAGTCATTGTTTTTTAATACAGTAGTTCAAATCTTACTTCGTAATAGTCTCTAAACGAATGAATTCATGAATGAAGGTGTCGTTCTGAAATGAGCCCTGGACCCAATTCCTCGTTTCCTTTTAAGGCGCGGATGAGGAATTTCTGCCCCTTCCAATAAATTCGGACTACACCTCCCATAAGCCCTTTCCTTCGTCCTTCCATGGGGGCTGATGGGAGTTCGTGTGCCAAATATCGAATGGGCGCCGAAAGCTCTCCATTCTGAATTTAAAGAGAGTTTTTTTCCCCTGCCCCAAGGGGAGTTTGTTTTGGCTGGTGATCCAGAGTGCTCTGAACCGTACTGAGGATTGGCAGTATGAACAGCAAACGCATAGGTTTGCTAATGCCTCCTACTTTGTAAAATGCCCTGTAATAAAAACGGATTAAATTGTAGAGACTATTTGCACCGTCTTGGTTTGCCCCCCCCCCCGCCTGTGCTGCTGTCTTCTAACAGAAATTGCTTCTCAAGTTGTTTGTGTCAGTTTCCCCCAAAACCCAGACAAATCAATACTTCACACCTCCACCTCCAAGGCCATAGCTAATGACCCATGACATCTTATGAGCTTATTTCAGACCAGGGTGACAAGAGGTCAAAGAGAACTATAAAATGGAGGACTCCCAACTAGCCTTCCTCTGACTGCCAAAGCTCTTTCGATGAGCAGTGAAACGTTTCAATCTGTCAAGAAAAGAGGTCTAGTGGTCATGATTCAGCTTCCAGATACAGAACTATTATGCAGCTTTAATGTGAAACTAAATGCAGTTGCAAAGAAGACTGTGGATTGAGTTTCAGCCAAGCCAAATGGCTCCGATTTGGCTTGCCACTATAGTTGCACCCAGGTCCCCTGGTTTGTGTCTGTCAGACTCTACATGTACATGCTGAAGTTTGCAAATTGATATGTGTTATCATTAATGCAGCAATAGTTGTTTCTCCTAAATTCACACCACTCATCCTGCACTGTAATTTTAAAATAACAAATCTTTATTAAATATTAGAAAACATGGGTTGAGTTTGCGCATAATAGGAAGTCAGGACTGGAAAGTGACAATGTTATTATTATTTATTGTCTGTTCCCTTGCCATCTACACGCTCGCCAACTTCTATTGCTGCTGAGCTGTGACTGCTATGACAAGTTATCAAGATGCCATGTTGTTCAATATATTTTAAAATGTAGTTTTATATTGCTGTTGCTGTTTATCATTTTGTTTGTTTTATATTGTATTCTCTGCTGACTTGTTCAGTTCTGTAAGCCGCCCAGACTTCCGTTTTGGAAGATGGGTGGGGTAAAAATAGAATAAATAAATAAATAAATATTTCCTTTTGCCTTAAAAATGAATGTGTAACCTGCATAATTAAAAATGGAAACTGCCCAGAGAGTACTTGAAGCACAATCGGGTGGTATATAAGCAAAAAACTTTGATTTACCTTAAAAAGTTTTAAGGGGTTTGGCTGAGGGATTTTGGGAGTTAAAGTCCCCTTGACGACCTTTGTTGAACTGTGGCATATTGTTGGTTGATAACAGATTCTGCCTTATTTAAATCATGATTTCTTCCTATAGCCAAACTCAGAACTGTGAAAGACAGGCCAGAAAGGGGGAAACAACTTAGTATTTTGTTTCATTATCTACAGGACAATTCAGCAACAAATCCTGACCAACATAATTACTATACTAGCCAACAAATATTGTAGTATTTTACAGTGATCAAATCATGTAATGCATATCCTTATAATCCTCTGTAAAATAGCCCTATACGGGTAGGGTAGTATTATTCTTTTGGATGTTGTACAGATGGGACTACTGAAATTATAGCTTCTGTGTCATTGCAAACAAGATCTTTAGCTGTGCTGCCAAGATTTTTGCTTATCTCCTCATTCCAGTTCTTTCTCCACTTCAGTCATAAAAATCATCTTTATCATCTCGAATGCCAATGTTGCTTGTGTCCACTGTGTCATCCCAGAGCTCTGTTGAGGAGAGACAAAAAGTGTTGTTCCCTAAAATTGATCTCCATCACATTCTGTCACAGGAAATATACACAGAGCCAGCCTGATCCTTGGGCTCAAGTGGTCAGAGCTAGGTGGTGGCAGCTATTTCATGGCCAAACTGCCAAACGGATTTGATGGGTTTTTTCCCCAGTGCAAGTGATGAAAAAGCAACAGGCCAGCACAGTACACTAATACATAGGTACAGTAATCCATAGCACATGGCTCCCTCCCTATCACCTCATGGCAATTTCTCCAGCAGCTGCCCCCCAAATGAGTACACCTGTCCACCTTATGAAAACTCTGAGAAAGGTCACCATTAGTCAGAACTGACTTGACAGAACATCATTATTAATATTACCCTTTGGATGTGCACAGGGCCAGTGCTAGGTTTTTGCACCCTAGGCAAAGGGGGGGGGGTTGGGTGGCCGGGGCAGGGGGCAGCAGGGGGTGGCACGGGGGGCGGGGGGATGGGGCAGCAGGGGGACGGCGGATGGCGGGGGACGGCAACGGGGACAAGGGTGGGCGGCAATGGGTGCGGGGGGGGACGCCTCCGCCGCTGCCCCCCAGCCAGGCGCCCGCCACCCCATCATCGCGCCTCCGCTGCGCCCGGCTCTGCAGGTGGCTGGGCTTATGAAGTGCCGCCGAGGAGGAGGAGGAGGAGGAGGGTGGTGCGCCTAGTGCAGGGGTCCTCAAAGTTTTCAAACAGCGGGCTGGTTCACCACCACCCAGACACCACTGGGGGCCGGATCACAGTCCAAAAGCAGCTGCGGAGGCTGGCTTGCTCACAAAACAGGGGGTAGGTGGGGGGGTTGCAATTGATCCCAGGGGCCGGATTCAGGACCTTGGGGGGCCGCATCCAGCCCTGGGGCCTTAGGTTGAGGAGCCCTGGCCTAGTGGGACGAGCAGCAGCCAATCCAGCGAGGCAGAGCCCCTCCGAGGGGGCGGCCCGCGGCCTATCCAGTGCCCCCCAAGGCCGGGCTCTCGGGCGAGCGGGAGCTGCGGACAGGCCACTGCAGGGGGGGCTCTGAGCATGGACAGAGCGCTGTACCCCCCCCGCCACCCCCACAAGCCTCCTCGTTCCAGGGCGGCTGCGAGGGGGGCGGACCCCCCCTCTGTCTCTCCTCCCCCTCACATTTTGGCCGCTCAGCCCTTGGCAAGGCGTGGGGGCTCCGCTGGCCGTCCCTCCTTCCCTCTCGTTCAGGCTTCTGGGGTGATTGGAGTCCGCTGGGGAGAGGGCACCGCCTGGCCGGAATGCGCGTGCCTTCCCGGGCGGCTGGCGGAGCTTGGAGGGCATGGGAGCTCGGAGGGCGGGGGGGAGGTGGGGGGCAACAGGCTTGCCAGCGCCCTCTCCATTTCGGTGCTCTAGGCAGCTGCCTAGTTCGCCTTAATGGTAGCGCTGGCCCTGGGTGTGCATGAATCAGAGCCTGTCTACCCTGCTGATTACTCTAAAAGTATTATCACGCGCACCTTCTCAGTCCCCAGATTTGAGGGGTTGATAAATATCTTTTTAAAAGCAGAATTCCACAAGATCTGGAGAAGGTCCGCTTGAGAACCAGGATACCTGAACCTCATTTAAGGCAAGGTAGTCTCAATCTATCCACATAAACAATGTATTGTTGACTCTGATCCAACAAGGTGATGACTGAGACGTACAAAATAATGCAGGGCATGAGTAAAGTGGATAGAGGGACGCTCTTCTCCCTCTCACAAAATACCAGAACTAGGGGGACATACACTCAAATTGAGGGCTGGGAGAGTAAGGACAAAAGAAAATATTTTTTCACCCAGCGCGTTGTTAGTCTATGGAACTCCCTGCCACAGGATGTGGTGATGGCATCTGGCCTGGATGCCTTCAAAAGGGGATTGGACAGATTCCTGGAGGAAAAGTCCATCACAGGTGACAAACCACAATGGGGATGTGTCATCTCCAGTCTTAAAACCAGGGTACTTCAAGGGCCAGATGCAGGGGAGTGCGTATCAGGAGACAGATCTCTAGTCTCATGCGCTCCCAAACGCATCTGGTGGGGCCACTGTGAGATACAGGAAGCTGGACTAGATGGGCCTTTGGCCTGATCCAGCATGGCTCTTCTTATGGTCTTATGTTATGTTAAGGTTGACCAAATAGGATCTCAAGCTGCAACAGTTCTTTTAACAGGGGAAGCCATGATGGGACCTTCTAACTGGCAATTCTGGCCATTGAAGCTGGGACCATCTGTATGGGAAGGACACCTTCTGCCGATAAGCTACCGTCCTCTCTACCTTCCCAATTTGTTCCTCTTTATCCATGAAACATGTCACTGTTTTCATTTTTCATTTTTGCACAGTGATGGTGCCACTTTGTTTTACTATATTCTATTGATTTTATGCAATTTGGTGGTTTTCTTAACATTTTAAAACTGCTTTGAGTTTTTTAAAAATGCAAAGCAGGGAGGGAAAGTTAAATAAAATTTTAAATATTTAAATTTTGACTGCTTTATTTTTATAGTACCTATGAAATTATCTGCTTTGATCTCTCACCTTGAAGCCTTTGGATAGCAACTCCAGCCTGCTGATCCCTGGGAAGAAATTAAAACAGACTGTGGAAACCATTGATGCAAAAAAACAAACAAACCCAAAAAACAGATACACATTAAAACTGGGGCTTCATTGCACAACTAAAAATCTGTATCACACTGTAACACACACTCCACACCACACCACACTACATTTCTATACTATTCTCACTTATATAGGACTGCAGGTGTATTTCTTTAGAAGATTTATATCTGCCTTGGAATTAAAATGATGCTTGAGGCAGATTACAATAGAATACAACAACACTGATCTGTGGGCCAACTTCATTGGTATGTTGTTGTTCAGTCGTTCAGTCGTGTCCGACTCTTCGTGACCCCATGGACCAGAGCTCGCCAGGCCTTCCTATCCTCCACTGCCTCCCGGAGTTTTGTCAAATTCATTTTGGTTGCATCGATGACACTGTCCAACCATCTCATTCTCTGTTGTCCTCTTTTCCTTTTGCCTTCGATTTTCCCCAGCATCAGGGACTTTTCCAGGGAGTCCTCTCTTCTCATGAGGTGGCCAAAGTACTGGAGCCTCAGCTTCAAAATCTGTCCTTCCAGTGAACATTCGGGGTTGATTTCTTTCAGAATGGATAGGTTTGATCTCTTTGCAGTCCAGGGGACTCTCAAGACTCTCCTCCAGCACCACAGCTCAAAAGCATCAATTCTGCGGCGATCAGCCTTCTTTATAGTCCAGCTCTCACTTCCATACATCACTACTGGAAAAACCATAGCTTTAACCATCCTGACCTTAGTTGGCAAACTGATGTCTCTGCTCTTTAGTATGCTATCTAGGTTTGCCATTGCTTTCCTCCCAAGAAGCAGGCGTCTTTTTATTTCATTGCTGCAGTCGCCATGTGAAGTGATCAAGGAGCCCAAGAAAATAAACTCTGTCACTGCCTCCATTTCTTCCCCTTCTATTTGCCAGGAGGTGATGGGACCAGTGGCCATGATCTTAGTTTTTTTGATGTTGAGCTTCAGCCCATTTTTTCCACTCTCCTCTTTCACCCTCATTAAGAGGTTCTTTAATTCTTCCTCACTCTCTGCTATTAGAGTAGTATCATCTGCGTATCTGAGGTTGTTGATATTTCGTCCGGCAATCTTAATTCCGGCTTGTGATTCATCCAGACCGATGATGTACTCTGCATATAAGTTAAATAGGCAAGGTGACAGTATACAGCCTTGTCGTACTCCTTTCCCAATTCTAAACCAGTCAGTTGTTCCATATCCAGTTCTGACGGTTGCTGCTTGTTCCACATATAGATTTCTTAGGAGACAGATAAGGTGGTCAGGCACTCCCATTCCTTTAAGGACTTGCCATAGTTTGTTGTGGTCTACACAGTCGAAGGCTTTGGCATAGTCAATGAAGCAGAAGTAGATGTTTTTCTGGAACTCTCTGGCTTTCTCCATAATCCAGCGCATGTTGGCGATTTGATCTCTAGTTCCTCTGCCCCTTCGAAATCCAGCTTGTAGTTCTGGAAGTTCTCTTTCCACATACTGCTGAAGCCTGCCTTGTAGAATTTTGAGCATAACCTTGCTAGCATGTGAAACGAGTGCAATTGTGCGATAGTTGGAGCATTCTTTGGCATTTCCTTTCTTTGGGATTGGGATGTAGACCGATCTTTTCCAGTCCTCTGGCCACTGCTGGGTTTTCCAAATTTGCTGGCATATCTTATGCAGCACCTTTACAGCATCTTTACATTGGTATAGCTTTGACTAAATCCTGACAAACAGTTGTTTATGAAAATCAGGTGCCTCAAGTGCCAGTGGAGAAAAACACAGCTTTCATAGTCAGACCTTTAAAGAGAGACCCCAAGACACAGATGGTTGTGCTGATCCATAGGTACAAAACCAATTCTATTTCCATCCCTACAAAGAGATGGTGATTTGTAAAGATAATGGATCTTAATTGCCCATTCAGGAACAAGCCACGGCAATAGGCTTTTCTCCAGAGTACTAGCAGTTGCAGGGACCTGGTCCCCTCTGCAGGGCTGAAATATAGATAGTGCAGAAGGCAGTCACTGTATCAGAGCTTTTTAGAGGAAGTAAAGGAGGTTAGACATGTAATAAATAAATAAATAAATAAATAAATAAATAAATAAATAAATAAATAAATAAATACAGGGCTTCCGTGAAGCAATAGGCATCACCATCTGGAAGTTGAGTCATGGCAACTGGACATATCTTAAGGCGGTTGGGATGTAAAACCATTCAAGTGAAAATTCTAAGATTCCCTGACTGGGCCAGTTTAGAAAACCCCTTTTCCCACCTTGCCTTATGCACTTGGAAGCTACTTGCCATTAGGTTCTAGGAGGCTGACTCCTGAGCAGGCCATGTATTGCAGAGTTTAAAAGGCAACTACCAGGCAGTAGATGGCGTCCTGTCATCATGTCATAAATCAGGGCTGTTCAACTTGAATAGGCCAAGGTCTACTTTTTCCAGCCCAAAGTGCCTGAGGGCTACTATACTAAAACCTCTACTTTCGAATTTTATCTGTTCCGAGCATGTGCTCATAACTAAAAACTCTTGTAAGTAGAGCAGCAGTTTCCCATAGGAATGCATTGAAAACCTAATAATCTGTTCTGGAGGGGACAGATTTCAATGTGCCATGGCCCTTGAACTGCCCCGCTTGGCTGAGACAGTGGGGGCTGGCAGACCCAGTACTTTGCTGGGGCAGTGGTGGTCCTTGGGATGGGGGAGGGAGGGGTGGAGAACTTATCCCCTCACTTTTTTTATTGATGGCCAGCGGGCTACTTTTGAACTCTTCACAGTCTACCAGTAGCCCACGGTCTACCTGTCGGGCAGGCATGTCATAAATAATTGGTATTTAGCGGTACTGAGTATTTACTGATAAAGGAAAAGATAATCGAGGGAGTTTGACATATTTCTCATCTGGAAAGGCATACGTTAATTTGAACATTTTAGCTTATGACATAAAGCCATCTCTATAAAGAGAGAGAAAAGATAAAGTCTAATAAAATCACAAGCAAACATTTTCAGCTCTCTCCTGTGATAAAACTTATCTTAGGCTATAGGTGATACCTTAGAGGTGTTACCTTATAGGTGATACCGCTTAGAGTTCACATTGAAGATAAGCGGGATATAAATATAATAAATAAATAAATAAATAAAATTTATAGAACACTAATAAAATATGAAAAAAATCATCGCAAGCTTTCGAGGGCTATGCCCTCTTTTTCAATTCATGTACCAAGAGTCCAAACATGACAAAAGATGCATTTTGTCAGGAGATCATTGTTAGATGTCAAGTTCTTGGCAAGGTGATATTTGCCAGGCTGTCTTCTTAGATGAGGCGGGGAGCAGCGGGGCTGTTGTTAAAGCTGCATCTGAAGTCAAGAGGATTGGGTTTCACGCGCCAACCATTCAAACAAAGGGACATCAGTCATGCACAGCCACCCACACCTCTTCTCCATTTGGGTCATTGTGACATACAATCCCTGTTTGGCCAGGAGGTGTGGAAGGGTTGTAAAGATACTTAGTAAAGACACTAAGATAAAACTTATCTTTGTATCTCTCTTTATGGAACTGAAAAGCTAAGATATAAGCAGGACTTAGTAAGAAATAACTCATACTGCTTTGTGGTTGGTTTTTATTATGCCAGTGCTTGTTTCTATAGTTGGTTTTATTGTCTTCTATCAGATTTGATGCCTGACTTTAGGACTATGGTTTTCTGTGGGTTTGGGGCATTTTAAAGCAAATCCACAGCTCTGTAATAAAGCATGAACACCACCACCCACAAGCCCATTGTGGCTGTGGGTCAGCAGTTATCTGGTGACAGGGTCTAGAGCAGTGTTTTTCAACCTTTTTTGGGCAAAGGCACACTTGTTTCATGAAAAAAATCACGAGGCACACCACCATTAGAAAATGTTAAAAAAATTAGCTCTGTGCCTATATTGACTATATATAAAGTAATTCTCTTGAATAGGAATCAAATAAACACAAAGAAAGTATTTTATAATTACTTTATTATGAAATAGTAAGTAAACAGAAATATGAAAAATTATAAAATACTTTATTCAGTGCGCAACCTGGGCCTGTTTGGCTGAACACAAAGCTGATATTCTTCAGCTTTTCCAACGGCACACCAGGCAACATCTCGCGGCACACTAGTGTGCCACGGAACAGTGGTTGAAAAACACTGGTCTAGAGGGCCACAGCTTTCTCATTCCTGCTTTATGAATTCATTATTTTATGACTCCGCCATCCGGCACAGGGCTGTGCTCTTAATACAATTGTCTGTAATGTCCTTTCCCCCCTAAGTTCAAAAGCAGGAGAGGAAAATAGAAATACATACTTTAGAAGTGGCTTATGGTGACGGGGAGCCAAGGCAGATTCAATATCAGTGTCAGCTTCACTGTCCTCTTTTACTTCTTCTTCTTCTTCTTCTTCTTCTTCTTCTTCTTCTTCTTCTTCTTCTTCTTCTTCTTCTTCTTCTTCTTCCTCCTCCTCCTCCTCCTCCTCCTCCTCTTGTTCTCCTTCACTAGTAGAGTTTGTGCCTGGGAAGAGGATTATGATGATGATGATGATGAGTACACACAGAGGACCAGCAGTCATCCAGAACTTGAGGAGTTCCCTCCCAAATAGGCCTACTTTTGGATTCACATCAACAAAGCCCATCATCCTCACCAAAATCCTGTTGCTCCTAAATGCCAGCAACATCTTTTCAGTCCCGGTGGATTTTCTTGATGGAACGCTTAGGGATATTTGCAGCACCCAGACCTTACTTACAGGGACCACAATCACCAGAATCCCTTAGAATCATAGTATAAGGAAGTTGAAAGGTGCCCAGAGGACGATCGAAGCCAGCCCCCTGCTCAATGGAGCATCCACCACTTTGAGGTCATTGATTCCACTGTCATACTGCTCTAACAGTTATGAAGTTTTTTTCCAGATATTGAGTCAAACTCAGGCTTCCTGTAACTTCAGTTTATGGTTGTGTGTCCTGCATTCTGGGATGATCAAGAACAGATCCTGCCCCTCCTCTGAATGACAGCCCTTCAAGTATTTACAAAGTGTTCTCTTATTTCAGATATTTTTATTTCAGTCATTTTTACCACTACCTGGGATGTAGAGAGAATGGGCTTACCTTAGCAGCGCAGCATACACAACCCTGCATGTAGCAGGTTCTAGGTTCAGCCCCCCAGTGGGAGAAGTCCCTGCCTGAAACTCATTTGGGAAAGGCCAGTAGCCCTTTCTCAACCCAGCACTTCTGCTCTGTGTTGAACTACAGCTCCTAGCACCTTCGAGGACCATGCTGGTTAGCAGAATATGGAACATGGGGCACTTTTAGACGACCCCTAAAATCCGACGCAAAGGGCTCCAAGATGAGGAGCTTAAAATTGTTTTCCCACCAGCTCTGGACTAAAAATAAAATTAAGTACAACCATGCCCACCTAAGTGCGTTCCAGTGCATTTTCCAAGTACCTGGTCTCCAAAGGTGACAAATTTCTGATGCAGATTTGAAAGCAGTGAGTGCCAGGCACTCCTCGCCTTGTTTTTTTGTTTTTGTTTTTGCCCCCTGCCCCTTTAAGAGACTGGAATGCTTCCTGGAGCAGCTCCCACAGCAGAGTGGAGGTGAGCCTGCATTCTTTTCTCCCTTTTTTTCTCCTTCCCCTCACACAGACAGGTGCAAGGGAGTGCGGAGGGGTGGGAACACAGCAAGAGGAGCAAACCCCCAAGATCTCTGGTCCGAATTTAAATTGCCAGCGGATCTTAGGGGTTGTGTAAAAGCGCCCTTATAGTATAACACAGTGGTGGTGAACCTTCAGCACTCCAGATGTTTTGGAGCACAACTCCCACAGTCCTTTTTCATTGGCAATACAGGCTCGGAATTCTGGGTGTTGTGGTCCAAAACGTCTGGAGTGCCAAATGTTCACCACCACTGGGACTCTAACACATCTTTAGGTTGGGGAAAGGTGGTGCAGAATGTACTAAACAAGAGGGAACAATGGTAATGAGGACTAGAATCTTACTTGCTTTTCAGGTGAAAGGCCAGAGCACGACAATTGAGTGTTTGCTGTAGCTCTGGGATCTCCAAGGAGGACTAGGAAAGACTACCCCAACCCCCATGAAGTGAGCTGTGATCTCCACCCCGGGCTTTGCCGGTTGGATTTTATGGGAGCAAGGGCCCAACAATAAAGGGCCACCTGTTCCACCCCTGTCCTAAAAGGTGAATAAACAGAAGACAAAAAGATCAGCCCGCCACTGTCGAATCTCAGCCTGCACTTACCTGCTTGTGTTAGCCTAGCTTCCATGGGATGGTCCTTCTGCACACTCGGGGGTTTGGTCTTCTCATGATCACCCTCCCTTATAAAGAGAAAAGAAACTGTAGTTGAGAGCTCATTCCTGTTGAGAAGAGGGAATGGGGACTCCCCAAAACCCCTGCCAGAACGCCTGCAAGAGTGAAAGAGAGAAACTTACTGCTCGGATGTGCCATGATTTCTGGGTCTCAAAGAGACCAGCACCAAGCCACTGCTGGAACTCTCTGCATCTTCTTCTGGGCCACCAGCCTCCTCCGTCTGGCTCCCCGAGGCCCACTTGGAACCTGTTTCTTGGCCGTGGTTTCCATCCCAGCCTCCTTCAGCCCCATTTGGCTCGCCACTGTTTGGGCCGTCTTGTCTTCCGCCCTCTCCATTCTCCTTTCCTCCCTCTGTGTGTCTACCTTCCTGGGTCCCTTCTTCCTCCACACTGACCCCTTCCTGAGCTTTTAGCCTCGATCTTCCATTTTGACCCTCATGGCTAGGCCCCCAAAGCTCCACCTTTTCCCCATCGTCGACCTCGCATTCCTCTGCCCTACTGGCCCTCCCCAGTTTTCCTTGGTCTGGTTCCAATCCATCCTCCCTCTCTGTTAATCCACTATCAATCGACTCCAATTCTTTTGAAGGTGGGCCTCCCTCTGGCACCTCACACTCCAAATCAGCCTGTGCCCTCCCCAGGTCTGGACTTTCTGCAGTTTCTCCCTCCTTCTCGTCATTTCTTCCTTCTTGACGTCCCTGTTTTTCCCTGCAGCCTCCATCTCCCTGGGCCTCTGATGCTCTCTCCAGCTGCACCCAAATTTCCTTGAGCTCTGCCTCCTTCGCTTCATGTTCCAGTAGTCCAGAATATCTAAAAACATGAAAAAGGTAAGGTGAGCAGGGTCAATGACCCAACCTTCATATGGGCCTTCCCACTGGAGTTGTGGTTCAGAAATAAATGGCACAGGTTTCTAAAATACAACCTAAAATAAAAGCATCACTGAAAATATACAGTGTTCCCCTCAGGATTATTTTTCCCCTTTTTGCATTATGTACCCTATATCTCTCTCTAGAAATACAATTATCCTTGTGTAGGACCTATAACTTTTTTCAGTCAAGCACACATGTTAAGAAAGCACTCTATATCTCCTTAAAACAACTTGTTTGCAATATTCATTTCCTAATTTTCAGTTCCCATCTTAATTTACCATTTATTATTATATGCCGCATTTGCTTGCCCCAATCCTCCATATTAAGCTGATTATTATTTTTCCATTTCTTCGCAACTATCAGTCCCATCGCTGTCAACATAATAATCATTAATTCCTCCTTTTCCAGTTCTAATTGAATGTTTCAAAAATATTTAACAGAGCTATCCTTGGTCATGGCAGTTTTTAGGTCCATTAGGTACTGGTCTTTTGTCAGGTTAATTGCTCTAAGCTGTGCATTCAAGACACAGCCACACCCTAATATCTTCCACGATGGCACGAACAGCAGCTCTCAACCCCCTAGCGTTGCTGGAAGTACCCATGTTTCTTCTGTGCCTTTTGAAGGGTGGGAATAAACCAGACCTCACTGGGAACACATATTCCCTGCACTTAGATAATCTCCTCTCCTGATACAGGTTATCATCAGACCTGCATGCTTTGACAATCAGATTTGCTAATTACACTTGTGTTTACCCTCCAGTGTCCAAAACAAGATGCAGCCGGAAGGGATAGTACAGAGGGTGAGCAAAAAAAATGTGCCATTAAAAAAAAACTACTTGGAGGAATCCTTCTGAACAAGCACGTTACCTGGTGTGGCCATGACAAACGGGAACAAGAAAACTGGTCCGAAGGGTAGGGGACTGCCACATGTAATCATCATCATCTTTTGGTTCTAAAAAAACCCCACCATCTACTTCACCCCATGAGCTGCGTTCCAAACTCAGTAATGAGGACAAAAGTTCTAATGCCCGACCCTGTTTTCCTCACAGCCCTGTTTTTGTATAGAATTTGGGTGAGTAGGTGGGTGTGAAGGATCCGTTTTTTTGGAATGAGCTGTTAATGAGTATTTTAAATGGAAGTGATACCTCTCCATGGGGACCTGTGTCAAGGGCTCGTTTAAAGACATTGTATCAGCATCCCAGCGTTTTGCCTGCATCTCTCGTTGCCTTGGTGACAGATCTGGGGGCCTTTCAGCTACCACGTGCCCAGAATTCACCTCGTCAGGAAAAGAAACTAAAGGAGCTGATCCATCCTGACCCACAGACGTCCTCAGCAGCCCAAGCTGGCCTGGGAGAGACAATCCGAGAGGGGGAGGGAGGGAGGGAGGGAGGGAGAGAGAGAGAGAGAGAGAGAGAGAGAGAGAGAGAGAGAGAGAGAGAGAGAGAGAGAGAGAGAGAGATCAGTTGATTTAATCAATCAATGGCTATGGCCAGACTTTATTCCATGGCAATCCATGCCCACTGGGCCTGGTAGAATGGAGGTCTGGGTTGCCACGGGTGAAACTAAGGAGTCACCAGAGGCCCAGGACATCACAATTAGGTTTTAGAGCACCTTTCACTTTGCAAGTGTCCAGCTACACCTTGGGCCCCTTCAACATGGAGGAAGATGGGGGTTACACGGTTCTCCCTCCAGGCGTTGTCTTAAACGGGGACCACCAACAACCCCACCCTCTGTCTTTAACCACCAAGCAGTAGCCCTCTGAGTTGCCTGTTCATTGTAGTGGATAGACTGACAAACTACACCCCAGAAGACCTGGGTTCAAATTTCTGCTTAGTCACAGAAACAGACTCTGGAGTGGCAGTAGTAAAACCACCCCTTAAGTATCTGATATATCTTAGAAGCCATACTGGAACTGCCATAAATTGGCTTAGATTTGGCAGTACATAACAATAACAGAGAGCCAGGTAGCTGGCTCATGGTTGACTCAGCCTTCCATCCTTTTGAGGTCGGTAAATTTAGTACCCAGCTTCCGGGGGGCGGGCAATGTGTAGCTTCCATACTGTTATTAAACTGTAAACTGCCCAGAGACTACTTGAAGTGGTATGAGGTATATAAGCAGAACACTTTGCTTTGCTTTTATATATAAAGGCTTATAATAAAAGCTGAGCTAGCCCAGAATCACCGTCCTTAAAGAGAGGTTCCATCCTCAAGAATTTTCAGCATGCACACATCTTTTTGTTGTTCAGTCGTTCAGTCGTGTCCGACTCTTCATGACCCCATGGACCAGAGCTCGCCAGGCCTTCCTATCCTCCACTGCCTCCCGGAGTTTTGTCAAATTCATTTTGGTTGCATCGATGACACCGTCCAACCATCTCATTCTCTGTCGTCCTCTTTTCCTTTTGCCTTCGATTTTTCCCAGCATCAGGGCCTTTTCCAGGGAGTCCTCTCTTCTCATGAGGTGGCCAAAGTACTGGAGCCTCAGCTTCAAAATCTGTCCTTCCAGTGAACATTCGGGGTTGATTTCTTTCAGAATGGATAGGTTTGATCTCCTTGCAGTCCAGGGGACTCTCAAGACTCTCCTCCAGCACCACAGCTCAAAAGCATCGATTCTCGGGCGATCAGCCTTCTTTATAGTCCAGCTCTCCATTCCATACACCACTACTGGAAAAACCATAGCTTTAACCATCCTGACCTTAGTTGGCAAAGTGATGTCTCTGCTCTTTAGGATGCTATCTAGGTTTGCCATTGCTTTCCTCCCAAGAAGCAGGCGTCTTTTTATTTAGTTGCTGCAGTTGCCATCTGCAGTGATCAGGGAGCCCAAGACAATAAACTCTGTCATTGCCTCCATTTCTTCCCCTTCTATTTGCCAGGAGGTGATGGGACCAGTGGCCGTGATCTTAGTTTTTTTGATGTTGAGCTTCAGCCCATTTTTTTCACTCTCCTCTTTCACCCTCATTAAGAGGTTCTTTAATTCCTCCTCACTCTCTGCTATTAGAGTAGTATCATCTGCGTATCTGAGGTTGTTGATATTTCTTCCGGCAATCTTAATTCCGACTTGTGATTCATCCAGACCGGCCTTTCTTATGATGTACTCTGCATATAAGTTAAATAGGCAAGGTGACAGTATACAGCCTTGTCGTACTCCTTTCCCAATTCTAAACCAGTCAGTTGTTCCATATCCAGTTCTGACGGTTGCTGCTTGTCCCACATATAGATTTCTTAGGAGACAGATAAGGTGGTCAGGCACTCCCATTCCTTTAAGGACTTGCCATAGTTTGTTGTGGTCTACACAGTCGAAGGCTTTGGCATAGTCAATGAAGCAGAAGTAGATGTTTTTCTGGAACTCTCTGGCTTTCTCCATAATCCAGCGCATGTTGGCGATTTGATCTCTAGTTCCTCTGCCCCTTCGAAATCCAGCTTGCACTTCTGGAAGTTCTCTTTCCACATACTGCTGAAGCCTGCCTTGTAGAATTTTGAGCATAACCTTGCTAGCATGTGAAATGAGTGCAATTGTGAGATAGTTGGAGCATTCTTTGGTGTTTCCTTTCTTTGGGATTGGGATGTAGACCGATCTTTTCCAGTCCTCTGGCCACTGCTGGGTTTTCCAAATTTGCTGGCATATCTTATGCAGCACCTTTACAGCATCCTCTTTTAAGATTTTAAAGAGTTCAATTGGAATGCCGTCACCTCCACTGGCCTTGTTGTTTGCAATGCTTTCTAAGGCCCACTTGACTTCACTTTCCAGGATGTCTGGCTCCAGGTCAGCAATTACACTATCTTGGTTATCAGGGACATCCAGATCTTTCTGATATAATTCTTCTGTATATTCTTGCCATCTCTTCCTGATCTCTTCTGCTTCAGTTAGGTCCCTACCATTTTTGTCCTTTATCATATCCATCTTTGCACGAAATACCCTTTTAATATCTCGTTTTCTTGAATAGATCTCTGGTTTTTCCTTTTCTGTTGTTTTCCTCTATTTCTTTGCACTGTTCATTCAAGAAGGCCGCCCTGTCTCTCCTTGCTATTCTTTGGAAGTCTGCATTCAATTTTCTGTATCTTTCCCTTTCTCCCTTGCATTTTGTGTCCCTTCTCTCCTCCGCTATTTGTAGGGCCTCATTGGACAACCACTTTGCTTTCTTGCATTTTCTTTTCTTTGGAATATTTTTCATTGCAGCCTCCTGTACAATGTTACAAGCCTCCATCCATAGTTCTTCAGGTGTTCTGTCCACCAAATCTAGTTCCTTGAATCTATTCTTCACTTCCACTGTGTATTCATATGGGATTTGACTTAGGTTATACCTGACTGGCTATCTATCTATCTATCTATCTATCTATCTATCTATCTATCTATCTATCTATCTATCTATCTATCTATCTATCTATCTATCTATCTATCTATCTATCTATCTATCTCCTTGCATGCTGGAAGTACTTATTATATAAGATCCTTATATGCCAGAAATATATATACTGGTTGTAATTCCAGTGTCCTTACCTGAAGCAGCTCCAAAATGCATTACAGATGGTGCGTTTCCTTGATCTGTGTCTGCCAAGTTGTGGTCTTTCCACATTCTCACCGACATGTGGTTCTGCTCTTCCCTGCAGCCTCCACTGCTGAGGGTAGGGTTCATGGAGACACCCGTGGCTTCCTCGCTTTTGATGGCCTTGCCCGCTGTGAACCTTTGGAAGGGTCTTCCCTCTGGTATCTTGGCCAGATCAGGCCTCAGCCCTCCCTGTGGAAAGCCACCCCTCACCACAAAGTGCCCCCTTGGGGTTGCCCACCGTTGGGAGGAGAAAGGTCTTCCTTGACCAGCCAAGGGACAGACATCCTCCTCGTGAGAACTCCAAGAAGGACAGGAGAAAGACAAGGGCTGGCTGACATGTTTGATGCCTGTTTTGGAGCCGGTGGAGATGGCCTGGAACGATGGTGCCATTGTGTGCGGGTAGCTTTGCATAGGCATTCCATACCCTGGCCAGAGTCTTCCAGAAACATGTGGATCCCAGGCTGGCATTGTCTCAAAGGTTGGCATTTGCAACTGCTTCCCCTGGTACCCGGTTTCATAAGGGTGGTGTGTCTTCCAAGGGGCAGAGGACGGACTCCCAAGGTGTTCCAACGTGGTGTTGGGTGCCCAGGTCTAGGTAGGAGAAAGGCTGTAAGCAAACATCTCCCACTCAGTCGTCTATGGAAGCCAAAATCAGAGCCCACCTCAGATATCTAACTGACGTCACCACACAGGCTTCAAATACTACATTTTCTGACTAAATGGAAAGGTTTCCCTCACAATTAGGTCAAGTCATTTCTGACTTTGAGGCTCATCTCCGTTTATCAGTGGAAGAACCAGCATTTGTCCAGAGAGATATTTCTGTGGTTATGTGGCTGTCGCGACGCAACGTGCGAGCTCACGGAACGCCATGGCCTTCCTACCCAAGTGGTGACTATTCACCCACTTGCATTTTTACATGCTTTCAAACTGCTACTGTGTTGTTGTTCCCTTTTGTTTGCGGCCAGGCTGAATTTTTCTTTAATAGTTATCATTATTTTAGAAACTTTTTTTAAAACCACAGACAATTGTCATATTCCTTTTGGTGATTTTACTCTTGTGTATATTAAATGGAGTAACTTGCCACAGTATATTAAATATAATATGCTTATTTAATATACAGTATATTAAATTGAGTAATTTAATATACAGTACAATTTAATGTAATAATTTAATATATAGTATATTAAATCCAGTAATTTAATTTACAGCACAATTTAATATAATAATTTAATATACAGTATATAAAATTGAGTAGCTCGCTGATGGGCTCCACCCATATTGTGGGGTGTGATGCAACAGGCACACACTCAGCAATGCATAACCCAACCCACCATGAGGAGTTAACGCATTTTAACTTAACATATGTGTAAGTCACCCAAGGGATTCTGTCCGATGGATGTTCGGCAGTGAGTGCCTGAAATCTGGAAAGGCACTTTAGAATCTGGACATCAAATATAAAAAATTTAGAAGATGCTACTCATTCCCTTCAAATGTAAAGCGGTAGACCTAAAACACTGTGGGGAAACCTACCATTAATCTCCTGGTATAAGGCACAATCTGACTCATCTTGCATAGAGAATTACAAAGAGGCCATGTGGTTCAGATTGAATATGAAATGTCGTTTCACAGGAAGAAAAGGTAATGAATTTTTTTGGAAGCAATAAACCACCAAGAACCACTGTGGTATGTAGAGGACAAAGTGATGGATTAGCATTTAGGAGATCTGGGTTCATATGCCCACTAGACAAGGGAAACTCGCAGGGGGAAGGTGACACTGATTTTAAAACAAACTGTCCTTAAATATCTGGAAAGGCTGTTTAAGGTCACCATGTGTTGTAAGTGATTTGAATGCAAAGAACAAGTTATTAACCATTTGCTTACCTGTCTCATGTCACCTCCTTGAGCGTCTTGCAGGTCTGTCCTCAGGTGCTGAAGAAATTTTTCATAGTCCCTCTGGAAGAAAGGACAGCTTTGTGTCTAATGGATTCCTACCACCTACTCCCAGTTCATTCACCACACCCTTCAGTCTTGGAATTCGTGGGAAGTGGAGACAGAACTTCAGGGCAACTCCTTCACCCCTTCATCAGAGACCTCTGAACGTTGTTCTTCCAGAGGAACTCAACGTTGACCCATCGAGGCCATCATCTTGAAGATTCCAACACTGGCCAGGTAAATACATCTCGGAACTCAGCACCCAGTGTGATCCCAACAGCCTTTGTCCGTTATCTGTTAGCTAAAGGCTTACTATCGAGGAGGAGAACCTGTGGGCCTGACCTGTCAGGAGACTACAAGTCCCATCATCTTGCACCACTGCCTGCACTAGCTTGGGCAAATGGCATTTGCAGACAAACCAAGCCTGCACAAGTGACGACATCTTTGGAATGGGGCCCCAGCCCCAAACCACACACCCCCAAACTATATTTCTTCTTCAAACAGAAGGACACAGCCAAGACTGCCATCATCTTCAGTCACAAATTGAAAGCAACAACAGTGTTCACTCCACCCCTCATGCATTTGGACCACTAATGGCCTGGCAGGCTGAAGCTTGGCTTTGGATGCCATCAAGCTTTAAATTAATCTAAATTATTTACTTCTTAAGTACCCAACCCTCAAAACAGCACCTCTGTGTATTAGTTACACACTGGCCCGAATCCTGTTTGTTTGTGTAGTATAGTAAGTGGCACTAGCGGGGGGCTCACTGAATCGGGGATTTCACAACCGGTAATTCTAGTCAGAAAGCTGCTAATAATGGCTTGCAATGCCCCTAAACTGTTGGAAGTAGCTACAACACTTTACTCATGACTCAAATGTGTAACTACTTACAGTTGCAGGAAGTATCTACATTACCTATCACTAGTTACTTCAAAGCCCTAGTAATGGCTTTGAATATTCAATGACCAAATTCAGCAACACCGCACAACGTCATTGCCTCACTGACAGGTTTCTGCCACATCTCTCCCTAAATTATCGTCCCCCCCCTCCTATCTGTATGGACTAACCTCTCACCTTTCTTCTCCTCAGGACATCTGTCCTGGCTGACAGATCTGCCAGACGGGTCTCTAGTGCCGAAAAATCTCGCAAGAGCTGTGCGTTCCGGATCTGGGCTCGACTCTCCCGCAAGCATAGCTCATTCCACAATCTGGACAAGGCAGCCACTTGGGCCTTGGATCTAGAAAAAGGGAGGGCAGGTATCCTAGTACTGACAGAAGATCAGAGGGCAATAACTATCTCATCCCAGGCCAGGAGATGTCACATTATCAGCCCTTTCTCTCTCTCTCTCTCTCTCTTGCAAGTGCTTGGGATGAGGTGATAATGAGGCTTTCAAAGTTCAATTCTTATTCTTCCAGAGATTCAGGCGCCAATGCAGAGGAAGAGAATAATTTGAGGCATCATCTCTCTCCCGAGGTAGTGAGCCTATTTCACACTAGCACTTTAAATAGTAACACTTCAAACTGAACTGATCTGCATGACATCTTTCTTTTAATTCAAGGCTCTTTTATTATCACAACTTCACAAATGTACCACTGTCTCATTCAGGGTCTCAAAGTGGGGTTGAGAGTAAAGTGTTCTGCTTATATACCGCCCCATACTACTACAAGTAGTCTCTGGGTGACTACAAGTAAAGTGACAAGAACATTCTACATAGCTTGAAAAATAAATTGAAAACAGAAATTTAATTATTTATATATTTTTAATTTAATTTCTATACTGCAAAACCATCTGGCCGAAGGGCCACTTCTCATGGTCTTAAAAAATTACTAGTTGTGACTGTTAACTGTATCTCTGCCAACAAGGCTCTGGCTGTGAAATTTAAATCCATTCCAAAGTTAAGTGACCTTCACTCATTCCCTGCCTAACAAGCTTTTACAATTAAATCTCCAACTGGGTTGACTTCTTCCTTTGGTCTTTGCAAATTAAGAGCTTTACCGCTCTTTGCCCATTAAGGAAAGCACTCCAAAAGCACCAGTGGACAGCTGGCATGCCGTTTCTGGGTGTTAAAATAAGCATCGATTTGCATCAGTAGCTGCAGCACATTCTGCATTGCGCAATCAGGCCCAAAGGTGCAAACTCATTAACTGTCTGGAACAAATTGGGCAGACAAAAGCAGGGGTGGACTCAGTTCAACCCGACCAGGTATTGAAGGGTGGGTGGGTGGGGTGGGGATCCTACCTGCGTCTCTCCTTCTTGTTCTGCAAAAGAGGATCCAGCTTGGGACTGTAGACGGCAGGCCCACACAATTGTCATGCCCCATTTCCCATCTTGGCGGGGAATCTCTTTAAGCCAATAATGGTGCACCACCATCGCCGCCCCCTCCATCCCCCCCCGCTTCTATCTCCATCCAAGGTTTCTAACTGGGCCAATCTGTACAGAAGATCTCTGGGGGATTAAGGAAATAAATCTTCTTGTTAAGTCAGCAGCTGCAGCCTTCTCTTCCAGCCAAGACACCACAGAGGCTCTCTCTCCCCGATCAGAAGGAAGGGGGGGATCACTCTCAACTCTTCCCCTTCCTTCCCACAAAGGCCTCCCCTACCACAAAAGCCACACCCCTTCTTCAAAAGCAAGCATTAAGTTAACATCACCACCACAAACTCCCACCCCCCCAAAAAATCCAGCATACACTGTTCCAGGAGAAAAGGCTTTTATTGACACCCCATTTCTCGCTTGGGAAAAACAGGTCCAGGAAGAAAGAAATGCCCATATGTGGATGAGAAAAGCAGGGCAGCCCCTGCCATGGCCATTGGCTCGGGATTAAACACATACACACACACACTCCAAGTGCTTAACTGATCATCGCTCTACTCCTGGGAGTGACCAGCACAATATTATTGTGCTTTCCTTTCGCGCACATCCCACTGTGCTTTGTCCGGTGTGCCTTTTTAAAGCATCCCAGTTTTTGGCATAAGGAAGCGCAGTGGAGTGTTTGTTTGTTTTTTGCCGGGGAGGGGGAGGTCTGAGGTTCGATTCCCCGCTGTGTTTCTTGGAAGAAGAGCCAGCCTGGGTAACCTGGGGTGAGCTGCATAGTCCCAAGGCACCTCCCAGGGGAAGAGGATCGTCAACCTTATCTGAGGCTGCTTTTACATGACCCCTAAAATCCGAGGCAAAGGACTCCCAGATGCAGAACTTAAAATTGTTTTCCCACCCGCTGCGGACTTTTAAAAAAATTAAGTACGACCACGCCCACCTAAGCGCGCCCCAGCGCATTTTACAAGTACCTGGTCTCCAGAGGCAAAAAAAATTCCGATGAGGATTATAAAGCTGTGGATGCCGTGCTCTCCTCGCGTTCTGTTTTGTTTTTTTGTCCCCACCGCCCCTTTAACAAACAGGAATCCCTACGGGGCTGCTCCTATGGCAGATGGAGGTGAGCGGAGGTGAGCCTGCATTTGTTTCTCCCTTTTTTTCCTCCCTCGCCGCAGACAGGAGCAATGGAGTGCGGAAGGGTGGGAACACAGGAAGCAGAACAAACCTCCACAATCTCTGGTCCGAATTATGTTGCCAGCGGATTTTAGAGGCCGTGTAAAAGCGCCGTGAGTTCACTTGAAAAACCCTGGAAGGGATTGCCTTATGTTAGACAAGGATTTAACAGCACATGATGATAATTAGCAACTTATTGGCTCACAACTCAGAATACATTCACTTGTACCTTTTGATGAGGGTGCCACTTTTGACACCACTTTACTTCCCCCCACCCGGTCTGTCTTTTGAATAGCACTATAATACTATAAGGCTTTGTTTGTTTGTTTTTAAGGTAGGAGGGGAAGGGACAGTGTTATATATTATATCGCATTATGTGGAACTCCCTGCCACAGGAGGTGGCAATGGCATCTGGCCTGGATGCCTTCAAAAGGGGATTGGACATATTCCTGGAGGAGAAGTCCATCAGAGGTTACAAACCATGGTGGAGATGTGCCATCTCCAGGCTTAAAGCCAGGGTCCTTCAAGGGCCAGATGCAGGGGAGTGGTATCAGGAGACAGAGATCTAGTCTCATGTGCTCCCAGAGGCATCTGGTGGGGCCACTGGGAGATACTGGAAGCTGGACTTGATGGGCCTTTGGCCTGATCCAGCAGGGCTCTTCTTATGTTCTTATGTACTTTTTAAACAGTGTTTTCACAATTACTAAGTCTCCAAATCCTGTAAGGTGCTCACACCACCCCATTCAACACTTGGAGCACTGTGTCCAGTTCTGGAAACTGTACTTCAAGAAAGACACTGACAAAAAAAGTTCAGAGGAGGGTGACAAGAAGAACCAGGGGACTGGGAACGAAGACCTCTGAGGAAAAAACGGGAAGAGCCAGGCATGCTTAGCCTTGAGAAAAACAGACGGGGGGGGGGAGATAAGGTAGCATTTTTTCAAATACCTGAAAGGTGGTCCTACAGAGGAGGGTCAGGGTCTGTTCTTGATTATTAAAGAGTGCAGGACACATAATATTTGGCTGAAGCTTCAGGAAGCCAGATTGAGGTTGAATACCAGGAAGAACTTCCTAATGGTTGGATCAGTAAAGGAAGAGGTCCCATTATCCTCTGGAGGTGGTGAGCACTCCACGGCTAGAGGTATTCAAGGGGAAACAGGACTGCCACCTGTCAAATCAGCTTTGATTTGGTTTCCTGCGTCAAGCAGGGGGGTTGGACTCAGTGGTCTTATAACCCCCTTCCAACCTATGACTATTGAAGTAATGTGAGTTTCAGCATTCTTAAAGGAGGAATGAGGAACGACTCACCAGTTTTCTTTTGTTTTTGTTGCCTACAAGCCCCATAAGGCCAGGCCTGCGTAGCCAATTATGAGGGATTATGGGTGTTGTAGTACCCCCCCCCCAAAAAAAACCTCCACGTAACCACACACATATCACACTTCAGTGCACTGCATTTGCAAACTCCTTTTTTAAAAAAAAAAAAGTGCCCCCACAAAGGCTGCACTGCACATGCATGGAGGGAAGCACGGGGGGCATAAGATAGGCAAGAATGCCGTGTGGGATTTCCAGAAAACATGAGGAAGGCATAGCAAGATGCACCTTGCCAGACACCACCCCAGGATTTGCTCGGGTTGCATTGCACAACCACACGCTGAGGTAAAACCATGAGGGAGAAAAATGAGCCCAAACTAACTGGTGTGTGTGTGTGTGTGTGTGTGTGTGTGTGTGTGTGTGTGTGTGTGTGTGATGGGCTCTGTTTGCCCACAGTGTGCACAGAACAGCTGCCACAGAGAGAGGCAAGACCCCCGCTTACCCCCCCTTCCAGGTACCTCAGGTCTGAGTTTCCAATGAGGCAAAACAACATCAAAATACCCCCAACAAATGGAAGGACTATTTGGGTTTCCACCATTCTCCACCCCCATGGCGCCCCGTCATTTCGCCCTCGAAAATAAGCCAAGGAGGTGGTGGAAACGCTCATGGGAATCCTGAAACCCTGCAAGGTTTCTCGCGGTCCAAACTGCCTCCCCTCCAAAAAAGACAAACCACCGAGAGGCAGAAAGACACCCTGTCTCTCCAGGGTCTTCTGAGCATCACAGGAAAGTTCAGGCGCCTTTGGGGGCAGGGCGCCTGGGGGACCGTGCCAGTCCCCGGGGGGGAAGGGGCCGATGAGGGGTCACCCTCCGCCGGTTCCTCAGGCTCTGCTTCCGGAGCAGGTACCGCGAGTACTGCACCTCAGGCATGACCAGCTTGAGGCACTGCTCGTCCGAGGGTGGGCCCGAGCCGGGCAGGTCATAGCCGACAATGTCCACCTTGGCGCTGGGCTGCCAGGGGCGCAGGTCTTTGTTTTTGATCTGCATGGCCGGCCGCAGCTGGGGTTGCCCCCCGAAGCAGCGCCAGGCCAAGCGTTCGCACGCCTGGTGGAGCGCTTGCACCTCCTTCCGGACGCAGTCCCGGCCCACTTGGTCCAGCTTCCGCCAGAACGTCGCGTTGAAGTGGTCATAAAGGCCGGTGTCGAGGGCATTCCAGGCGCGGATCTGAGCGGCCAAGCGGGCCGAGGTGATGTTGAGCTTGGACTCCGGGCTCCGCATGTTCAGCTTGACATAGACAATGTCCTCCAGATCCCAGGCCAGGAGGCGGCGGAGGAGGACCAAGGACTCGTCAAAATATTCGGCCAGCATCACCAGCGAGAAGACGCCGTCCACTTGACGTATGAATTCAGCCAAGTACGTGGGGTCCTCGTCCGTCCGCTCGGGGTCTCCCCCCAGGTCGTACACCATGGTGTTGTGAGCGTACATGGCAAACTTCTCGTGGGGGCGGTAGTACTGGTGAGGGTTGTCCAGGAAGGCCTCCATCGAGCCGTTCGGGACACGCTTGAAGGCCGGGCAATACTGGTTGTAGTAGCTGAAGAGCGACTCAAACATGGCGACCGGCTCGCGGAGGATGGTGATGTAGACGGTGTCGTTGGGCATCAGGCGGTGGAGCTCCTCCCGGTTGAAGCGCAGGTGGCTGGCGATAAGCCGGGGCGGGAGGGTGTACGGGTGGACGAAGCGGGCCGAGAAGTTGCGGGGGTAGCAGAACTGGTGGTCGCAGGCGTGGTGGGGCAGGGCCACCGTCAGGTTGTGGCGCTCGCCGAAGCGGAAGAGGAGATTCTGCACCGTGGTGCTGGCGGTCTTGTGGGTCTTCAGGAAGGCCACAGCGGTGTGCTTGGGGCGGGAAGACAGCAGCGGCCCACAGCTGAAGGGAGGGGACTTGGGGAACCTGCCAGGGATGGGAACAGGCGGTCAGTGGACGTCGAGAGGAAACAACCCCCTGAGTGCATCGACATTTCACAGTCAGACGTGCCGGATCCTGATTTTCACTGCCACAGCCACCTTACACAATGGAACCCCGGGCGTCATAGATTCAGGAGCAAGGGCTTGTAATACCGTGCTGCAGACGAGTGGGTAAGATCTTTCCCACAACAATTTCGCGGTTTCTCACCGAACCACAAATTCCTGGATCTCTTAGAACGGAGCCAGAGCTGTGATTACACTTTTCTGGCGCCTGGGAGAAACACACACCGCCACCCACCCACTCTGCGTGAAGATTATGGGTGGTATAAAGACTCTGTCAAGAGAAAGGACAAGCAGGCTTTGGTGCCATCCCGAAAGAAAGAAAGAAAGAAAGAAAGAAAGAAAGAAAGAAAGAAAGAAAGAAAGAAAGAAAGAAAGAAAGAAAGAAAGAAAGAAAGAAAGAGGAAGCATCTGCTTTTTTGAAAGGAAAGTTAAGGCACTGCCGTTTATTTTCCTAGCGCTTCACAAAAGAAGCGTATCCAAATTTCAGCACCCTCTTAAATCCTGGCACCCTGTGGCACATCCCCAGTTGCCCTGCCTGCGTTTTACATCCATGAGTGGCAGTGAAAGTCGGATCAGACCACTGCAACGGTGGTGCACGAATCTATTTCTGCCCAGAGACCGCAGCTGCTCCTTAATCCCACCACTTCACCTAAGCCACCTCTTTTTCCCCCTCAGTCACGAGCTGTCCCACGTCCAGCTCAGTTTCATTTCAAGGAACATCTCCTTCCCAGCCATTTTCCTGTCACCAGGCCCCTAAATTTTGTTTAAACACTTCCGCATTGTTATTTTAGTTTCACCTTTCTTTCTTCTGCCTCCGTCTCTCTCCTCTCTCCAGTGCCAGCCTCTGCCCTCTCTAAGAGCCTCCTTCCGCCTCCCCGTTAGCCACCCCCTTCTCTTCAGTAAACTATTTTTTAAAGTCGCATTGTCAACCAGCAGCCAAGGCTGCCATCTTGTGCACCCTTGACTTTCCTGAACCAACGGAGAAGGAATACTACTACATACATTTACTCCTCAGTTCTGGAGTAAATGAATGAGAGGAGAAATAATTACTGACATAGCACAGCTCAGTGATGGCGAACCTTTTAGAGATTGAGTGCCCGAACTGCAATTAAAAATTACTAATTATTCGCAAAGTGCCAATAAATCAAAAAATAAAGTGTTCTGCTTATATACCGCCCCATACCACTTCAAGTCGTCTCCGGGTGGTTTACAGTTTAATTACAGTATGCAGGCTACAGATTGTGCCCCCTGCAAGCTAGGTACTCATTTTACCAACCGCGGAAGGATGGAAGGCTGAGTCAATCATGAGTCTGCTACCTGGAATCGAACTCCAGGTCATGAGCACAGTTTTACCTGCAGGGCAGGCATTTAACAATGGCACCAATGCAGACATTTAACCTGAATACAGGTGGCTGTGAAGGGGCGAAGTTGGGTGCCCACAGAAAGGGCTAAAAGTGCCACACACACACACACACACACACACACACACACACACACACACACACACACACACACACACACACACACACACACACACACACACACACACTTTTGCCCCCCCCCATTCCCACTTTGCAGGCTTGATCCCCCGCCCTTCCCCTCTTTAAAAAAAAAAAACCACCCTACCAGCCAAGATGCACTGTGCTTTGGCGCAGAAGCAAAGTGACGGTGCTGAAGGCCAGAAGGAGGACCAGGAGTGCCTTCTTGCGAGACATGGATTTGGGGCTGTAGAGCAACGCTGCCGGGAAAGCACAGGGCATGCTGAAGCTGTTATCCCGGCACCACCACCACGTAGGGGCAAGTCCACCCGGCATGGGGAACAGGTGGAGGGGAGGGGAGGTGGCCGCCAATGGTGGCTTCCAGCTTCAGCAGCAGCAGCCGTGGTAAGATCCACCCGGCGCCGTCAGGGGCAGCTGGAGAAAAGCAGAGAACCTTGTATGAATTCCACACCGGCCCACAGGGCAGAAAGAAGAGCCGAATGTCAAGCCAAAATCCCCGGTGACCCACCCCAGAAGCAGCAACACAACAGGGAGTATTTAGAAACAGATCAGTCTGTCGCCACGTCTGAGGAAGCAAAATGGACCTTTAAATGGGGGGGGTTCCCCCCTCCCAGTTCTGCTCACATTCATCCCATTGTTGTTGTTGTTTTTGCTCCATGACTGCCTGTTCCGAGAACTTCCCTCTTCCAGGATTTAAGCCCGTAACGACATCTCTCATCAGTTGAACCCAACCCTCACTCCAACAGCTGAGATGCACCAGAACTAGCTGAGGCTTGCTCAAAAAAAAAGCACTCTGTGTATGCTCAGAGGTGTTCTCAGCTATCAGCTCACCTAACACCACATCTGGCTTCGTGCCCCTTCCACCCTCCCTCTTGTACGCTGGCTCGCTCATCCCTGTTTCTGCTTGTCCATTCCCCAAACCCTTCCACAACTGACCTCACCATTTCTTACTCTTCCCCTCTCCTCTATCCTACCTGTGTGCCACGCTTCCTTCTGCACTCACACATTGGCATGCCACATGATGTTTTACACTCCCAAGCCCTGACTTAGAGAGAAAGAATCCAGGGCATACACTAAGGAATCATCAGAGAGAGTTGTCTGGGCATGTCCAGAACGCCTTTTCCCTACACGGTTGAATCCCTGTAACTGGGCAGCTTTGAGGTCTGCCAGAGTGGACGGCAGGTAGGTGGGTGGGCTTGCATCTTGGTTGAGGGGTCAACGTTTCATGCAACACTTCAGCTTGGAGGTCACCCCCCCCTTTCCTCCCCATCTGCCCATCGGACAACGTACCTGGATCTAGCGATTGCAAAAGAGATCCTTTCAGCGCATGTGAAGCAAAGCATGATCCTTCCCATCCAGGACGAGCGCCTGATTCTTCTGCAGCGATTTCCAAAGGCACCTTCTTTTCCTAAGCTTGTCCTCTAATTGCTGGTCTCGGTGATTCCTGTGTCCTCTCCTGCACGGCGCCTGCAGACAAAGGGAGAACCTGCAAACCGGGGCAGGCAGCAGAGCTGCTCCTCCCCACCCACCCCCAATGCCTGACCCGGAGGAAACCAGAGACAGCCACCAAGTTCACCTTCCTCCGAACCAGAGCGGGGTGTGTGTGTGTGCAGGGGGTGAGATTAAGTATCCCAGGGCTGGGATAGTTTCCGTCACTTATTTCTGGACGGACTCCAACCCCTGGCAATCTCAAGAGGAAATATGGTCCCAGGTGCTTTGCAGGGGTGGATCCTGGCATCACCAGACACAGTAAACAGATGGCAGCACGTATGGATTTTGGCAATGCCACTGATAGAAGAGTCCATGCAATGTCATTTTGTCAGGTATATGATGGATGATAGCAGATAGGATTAAAATATGTGATTATGTTAGAATGTTATATCAGACGGGGCTGCTAGATTTGGCTGTTAAAGGAATCCGTTGTTTGTGAGAGTGAGTAACGGTCACATTTAAGGGGCTTAACTAAGTCAAGTACATCTGGGAGTTGAGTCATGGCAACTGGACTTCTTTCCTTGAGAGATGGAAACATTTCGCTACTCTCATGGAAGCTGCTTGGATGAGTAGCAAAACGTTTCCATCTCTCAACAAAAGAAGTCCAGTTGCCATGACTCAACTCCCAAATAAACTCACCTGCATGACTGAGAATCTACACAGACGTAAGTCAAGTACAGTACACATAACGCCCCCAAAATGTCAAAGCCTAGTGAATTTATTCTATTCTGCGTGTGTTTCAAACAGTAGAAGGTCTGTAAGTGCTTTTAACAAAGACCAAGGGATCATTTTATTTACTTCCAACCGTTAACACGCACACAAACATATACGCGCACAAGGGAGAATACGTTTTTTACTTGGCCTGTGGCTTCCTTGTAAAACACAAACAACTTTAACCTGCTGTTGTATGCAAACTCTATGAGTTGCATTTTATTTTATTTTTTGAAAACCAAACGACAGGCTGTTGTCAGCTTGAAGGCATGGCTGTGGGGAAGCAGGGGGCTCATGCTAACCTTTTGCCCCCCCCAAAAAAAAGAGAGTAAGGATAATCAACCTGCCAGGAAAACAGCTTCCATAGGTGCAGATGCCTCCTCCTATCCCTAAACTTCTGCTGTCTGGTCTCATATTGTAGTAATTAATGCTAACACGAGATACGGCCAGAAGAGATCTAAACCGAGGCTGTGATGTTTGGGCACATGAGAAGGCTCTGTGGACTCCTGCAACTCAGGTGCTGGGGCCCATTACCTGTTTCCAACTTGAAATCCCTAGGGATCAGAGGCTCTGAACCAGGTACCCCCAATTCTAGCAAACTCCTAAGCCATTTAGACATGCTCAGAAGCACTCCTTCCTTTAGAATTCTTATTCTCTTACATTTCGCTCTGCAGCTCTTTCTGGAAGGCCGACGCCTCTGCCTTGCCTGCCTCTCTGACACAAACCAGTGTGTACCCCTTCCAAACCAAACGGGGGACTCCTTAGCCTCCTTTTTAATGGAGAGCCTGCAGCCTTTGATGGAAGAGACGGATGCTACAAACCAAACAAAATAGTGAGGCAATTAAAGTACAATTTTTGCGTTATTGCTTTTTGCTTTATAGAGTAAATGCATCACCTTGAACTTTGGGCCTGGAAGTCAATACTGTGGACAAGGACAGACAGACGGACTCCCCCCCCCCCCCCCGGGGTGGTGGTGTTCCAGGCTGCCTATTTTTATGCCCACGGAGGCTTCTGTGTCCCACTGAGACAGGCCGATCAAAAGGCCAGGGAGAACTGAATCGACACATTTTCCAATGGACAGCAGCCAGTCTGAACTGCCGAGAGAGGGTGCCGGATGTGCCATTTTCCACACCACCAAACTGCCTTTTCAGGAGCCTGAAAACCCAAAACAGAGCCCCAAGGCAGGATTGGAAAAGAGGGAAAGTCCATAATCCTTCTGACACCGTCCATGCCCTCAGAAGCTGGTCCTCCATGCCTCCCGTTCTAACCGCTCACCCTCACTGCCCTCCGAGAGAGTTTAGGACAAAACTCCAACCGGATCAATGGGTACAAGCCTCAGGGAGGAGGGTGGAAACTTACCTCCCTCTCGCTCGATAAATCCATGCAGTTTTATAGAGCCAGAGGGCTGGTGAAAAGTTTGGAGAGCAGGATGCACAGAAAGGATAAAGCCAGACTTTTAACTCTATCCTAATACTATTCTCTCATTCCCTGCCATCCGCTCTCCTTTGCTCTCTCTCTCTCTCTCTCTCTTTTCACTGTTTGTGCGTCCCTTCTCTGGAAAATCAAACACTTAACACAAATTCTGGGCAGTTTACAGTTTAGTTCTGCAGGCTATACGCGTTGCCTCCCCTCTCATGATCCAGGAACTCCGTTTACCGATCTTGAAAGGATGGAAGGTTGAGTCCACCTTGAGCCAGCTACCTGAGCCCGTCAGGATCAAACTCTGGCCGTGAGCCGAGTCTTGACTGCAGTCCTGCAGTTTAGTCATTGTACTACGGGGCTTCCTAAGCATGTAAGCCTCTCTTGGTTTCCGTTTTCCACAGCCGGTAAATGGAACATGATAATATATGTGTGCTGTCAGGTCACTTCTGACATAGGACAACCCTTTTCAGGGTTTTCAAGGGAACGAATATTCAGAATTGGTTTCCAATTCCCTTCCTCCAGATGTGCCCCAGGACTGTGCAGTGTCCTAACTCACCGAGCTCCCCAGCCAGCTGCCAATAGACACTGTACATCTCAAATATTTTCTGCATATACTGTATAGGCAAAGGATTTCTACGTGCAAGCAATTCAAAATAAGACCCTTCTTCATCCTAGTGCGCTTACTGTCAAAAGTATTACGAATAATGGCATTACTAATAACCACCAAAAAACTGGCTGACCGCTTGGTGTCCTGTGACTCAGGTAGCTGCTTATCTCGTCTCGTCAGGTGGAAAGAATGATGAAGACTGGCTTCCTGCCCAGACCCAATAGGTATTCATTTCCTCCCGCCTATTAGCTCACCTAGGAGAACTGCCTGGTTACTAGGTCTCTGGTTACCGTCTAGGATTAAAGACGGCAGTGTCCCAGAGCAGGTGACCTGGTTTTTCGGAACTTTCTGCAACAGGCCCATTCAGATTTCTAACCAGGGGCTCTTAAGAGACTGGAAAGAAAATGAAGATGATTGCAAAGTGACAATGAGAATTACCCTCTAATAATTCGTTCTTATTCTCCTCTTAGCCAGTTGCTTAGAATTTCTCTGTGCCTCTTACAAACCAGGGACTACTTACTTACTTACTTACTTACTTACTTACTTACTTACTTACTTACTTACTTACTTACTTACTTACTTACTTACTTACTTACTTACTTACTTATTTACTTACAGTGGACCCTCATATAACAGAGGTTTGTTTAACAGAAAATCCACTTAAGAGAAAAAAAATTCTGGAGATGGGGGAAATCGCTTAACAGAATCGCCTATGGGGCGAATCCATACAACAGAAAAACAGTCAAAAT
>JAPFRF010000019.1:11001040-11003540 GCA_029282475.1 Phrynocephalus forsythii
CATCACCCGGTCCATTTCTTTTTGGAGCGTGGTTCTTTTCTTTCGGTTTTTGGCCACAATTTCCAAGGCGCAGGATTTTAAATCTTTTTTTTCCCCCCGAGCGGTGGCGTCGTTGAAAACGTGCAGCGAAGTCAGTTCCTCGCTCAATAATATAAAACTCGATAATAATAATTAAAAAAAAATAACAAAGTAGATTGAGAAGATAATAAATATAGCAATATCTGAGGATGGTATGCGTTGCCTTTAACATAGACTGCAATAGATTCAATCAGCTCTACAAGCCTCCCTGTCTTCAATAACTAGTAAACAGTAGAGCCCTCACTGCCTGACAGAACTCTGAGAGAACAGTGCTCTCTCCCAGCACTCCCTCTCAAGGGAACTCAACTCCCTGAACTGAACTCACTAGGCTCCACCCTTTTTATAGCATACCATTCCCCGCCCTCCTGCTGGGATTGGCTGATCATTTGTACATTCATGACTCCTGTTCCCAGGGTTTTGTCACAGCCGTTCTATTTGGAAGAAGCCGCTCGGACAGGTAACAAGCTCCCGAACCTTTCAGGGCTTTGTATCTTAACATTAGAACCTCGAAGTCACCGTGGAAGCTTATGGGCAGACCGTGCAGCGTGCCCAGAACAGGAGTCATAGGCTAGAATCCTTTCGTTCCTGTTCATCACCTAGTCACTGTGTTCTGCACCAGCTACAGCTTCTACACTAGCCTCATAGGCAGCCCCACATCAAGTGCACTGCAGTAGTCGAACCGTGTTTTGAGCGGTCTGGAGGTTTCCCACCCACCCACCCACCCACCACCACCTTTATTTTTTTGCCAGGGACACCTGACCTGACGGCATATAGAACTCCTTGCGCGCTGGCTGCAGTTAGTCAATTTAGTAGTGCCAAAAAATAGGCTACGGGCGATACCTTTATAGGCAGGCCACTATTAAAAATAATAGTAATAAAAATAAAAGGACACGGCAAGCTTTCGAGTGCAGGAAAACACCCTTCTTCGAAGCAGGTCCCAGAAGTTCAGACAGGGTAAAAGGTGTGCTTTACCAGGAGTTAACTCTTAAAGTCCTCCTTTAGATGTTGTTCCTAAAGCCCATGGCTAGGTAGGTGATGTTTCGGCCAGGCGTGATTCTTGTCGGAGGCAATGTGGGCAGTCGTAAGCTGCTGCTTCTTAAGTCACGCCCCGCCCCGCCCCCCCGCCCCCACAAACCCGCCCCCGCCCACCCCGTTCTTCACACCAAGGGACACGGGTCATAGATCGCCCCCGCTCCTTAACCCAGCTCCATTTGGCACGGCGAGGCATACAAATCCCTTTAGGCCGGGAAGCGGGGCCGGGGGCGGCGGGAAGAAAAGGGTTGATACAAGAGACCCGTGCGCTTCATTCAGGGACTGGGGTAAAACAATTTTTTGTAAGACCACTGGGTTCGCCAACTGTAACCAGATGGAATTCAGGTCGTATTACCTCGCGGTTGCAGTCTCGCCCATTGACGTCGAGAGTCCACGTGCCTCTTTCCAGATATCTGCGGGAATGCCGGTAAGGGCGAGGTGTCTTTTCTTTGCCGTTGTATGTTTGTGAAGGGTGTCCGGGTTTTGTTTGTTCGTTTCGTTTCGTTTTCACTATCCTTACAGGGAAGGCAATGGCCACGTGGGCGGCGGCCTCTGGGCGGGGGGGGGATCCTTCCGAATACGACCTGAGGTTTTGCTTTTGTTTTCGGCCTGTTCGCTTTTCTTTAGATTCACTCCTAGTTAAGAAATCTGGATCTTTTGAAAGTCGATGAGGGTTTCTCTCCTGTGTACAGCGCCGTTCCGGGGCTGTTTTGTAGTTTGTCGGCGATAGGATCGCACGGGAGGACGCGATGGATACGATTCTCTTGAGTCTCTACTCTGACGGCGCAAAAGAGCCCGCACTTTTCTCTCTCTCTTTTTTTTTTTTTTTTCGGCGGCTCTCCGATTCGAAATAGTTTCTAGTCGAGGACATCTCTGCTAAGGAAGATGGAGGAGGAGGAGGAGGAGGAGGAGGAGATGTCTCTCTTTTGGTTTGCAAAGCGTCGCGAGCGGCGGTCGGTGCCTCTCGCAAGGGAACGCCGGCCCGGAGAGAGTTGAGGTCCACGGTAATCAGGAGAGAGGGCCCTATCGCTCTGAAACGCCCGACTGATCGCCGGGCCTCAATCGGTCCCGCAGAGCCCCGGCCTGTCAGCGAGGGCGCACGCGTCGGGTCCGACGGCGGTAGACCGCTGCCCGCCCCGGGGCGGCCGTGGCGGCCGGCGGCGGTAGCCCGGCCGGCCTGGTTCCGCGGAAGCCCCGGCTGGGAGGCGTCCCGGCGGCGCCCGGGCGGCGCCGGCCTCCAGAGGGCCTGCACTCCGGGCGGCGGGCGGCGGGCATCGGAGCGCCGCACCCGGCCGGTCGTCGCCGGCCCGGCTCGCCTGCGGAGAATTGCGGCGACAGGGATTTTGGGACCCTGGGGGGGAGGGGCTTCGGCCCGCTCACCGCGCTCAAG